>JAQZBX010111310.1:0-10297 GCA_029593785.1 Cabassous unicinctus
AGAAAGTGAAAAGGCAGCCTACTCAATGGGAGAAAATATTTGGCAACCATCTATCTGATAAGGTCCTAATATTCAGCATATAAAAAGAAATCCTACATCTCAAAATTAAAAAGACAAACAACTCATTTAAAAATGGGCAAAGATCTTTTAGACACTTCACCAAGAAGAAACATTAATGGCTAAAATGGGCATGAAAAGATTCTCATCATCAGTAGCTGTTAGGGAATTACAAATCAAACCTACAATGAGATAGTATCCTACACATATTAAACTGGTGTCTATTAAAAACAACAAAAGTGGACCACAAGTGTTGGAGAGAAAGTGGAAGAAAAGGATCACCTATCCTCTACTGGTGGGAATGTAGAATGGTACATTCATTTTGAAGGACACTTTGGTGTTTCCTTGGGAAGCTAACTATAGAACTGCCATATGATCCAAAAATCCCACTACTGGGCTTATACCCAGAAAAATTGAAAGCAGAAACACAAACAGATATATGCATACTATTTTAGTCAGCCAAAGGGTTGCAGATGCAAAATACCAGAAATCTGTTGGCTCTTATAAAGGTTATTTATTTGGGGCAGAAGCTTATTGTTACCAGGCCATAAGTTGTAGGTTACTTCCCTCACCAATGTCTGTTGCCACGTGTTGCAGCAAGATGGCTGCCAACATTCAGTCTTCCTCTCATTCTTAAGGCTCCATGATCCCAGCTTCTTACAATATCAGCTATCAGCTTGGAATAGTCTTGTCTCTTTCCCAGGACACATTTCTCTCCAGGCTCTGCAGCTCTCTTCTCTCCACAAGGTCAGCTGTAGACTATCTGGCTCTCTAGGCTTTGTCTTTCTCCCCAAGGCTGGATTCTCTCTGGGCTCAGCTGCTCTGCTCTCTCTTGTGTGTTTAATTCCTGGGCTCCAGCCTAAAATTCCAACCTATCTTCTCTGCAGTGAGGTTTCTTTGTGAGTCCCCATCCACCAAAGGGGTGGGACTCAACATCCTACTGAAGTTGCCTATCAAAGACTTAATCATTATTTAATCAATTAAAAGTGAAACCACTGAATCCAATATAATCTAATATGCCCAGAGAAGCAGACCAGTTTACAAGCATAATCCAATATCTATTTTTGGAATTCATAAACAATATCAAACTGCTACACACACTAATGTTCATAGTGGCATTATTCTCTATTGCCAAGGTTGGAAGCAACCCAAGTGTCTATCAACAAATAAATGGATAAGCAAATTGTGATATATACATGCAGTGGAATATTACTCAGCTTTAAGAAGGAATGCAGTATTTACACACAGGATAATATGGTTGAAAATTGAAGACCTTGTATTGAGTGAAGTAATCCAGCGACTGAAGGACAAATATTTCTTAACCTCACTGATATGACTTAAGAAAATTGAGCAGACTCATAGAGCTAGAATATGGAAGTTAAGTTAATAGGAAACAGAAAGAAAGTAGAGGGTCCTGAGCCAATGATCAATATAGGCATTATGATAAGGTGGAAAGGTGTGATTGGGCAGTGGATGGAGGTGGTAGTTATACAGTGATGTGATTTGGTTCTATGGTGCCAGAATATGAAGCAAGTAGTGTGCGTGTGGAGGTGGGGGTTGGTTGGACTGTCCATAGAACTGGGGGCACTGTTGGAAGAAGGATCAGGTGAACACTGGGGATTTCATGTTCTGTGGGTGAAACTACAAGGGGGGATATTCTTTTGGCAAATATGGCAGGGGAGGGTTTCTCATGTAGGATTGAGGGGTGGAGGCATATGTGGATAAATTGTACCTGGGGCATACCACTTTCGTATATTAAAGTGTTCATCTTGTCATAATATGTTATGTCATTTGGTGATGGCCTACACAATAAACAAGAAAATTTTAAACTCCCATCCTTAGGAGTCCTCCTATGCTTTCAATTAGAGGGAAAAGAATCTTTTGAGAATGTAGGCAGTGCATCATAAGAGAAAACAGGTCAATGTGTCAAACCATCAACATTATTGCATGTAAGTATGACCCTTATTCTTTCAAAATTGTTACCAAAGATTCAAAGGAGAGGGAGAGGTAGGAATAGAATAGATGGAACACAGGACATTTTTAGGGCATTAGAATTGTTCTGCAGGATCTTACAATAACAGATATAGGCCATTTAATTTTTTTCAAAACCTGAAAATTGTACAGTAAAAAATGTAACTATAATATAAACCAATGACAATGTTTAGTAGCAATGCTTCAATATTTGTACATCAATTGTAACAAATGAACCATTCACATGAATATGTCATTAATAGGAGAGAGTGGTAGAGGAGGAAGGCATTGGATATATGGGAATCCCCTTTTTTATCTGTGATTTTTCTGTAACTTAAAATTCTTTGAAAAGAAAACAAAAAATTAAAATACACTGGGTTATATATGGAAGAAATAGTCACCGTACATAAAAGACAACCTATCTAACAGTGATGAAAGATACAATGAGGAAAATTTTTAATTTTTAAATTTTATTTTATATTTTTGTGTGAGCATCACCATCCCCAAATCTTCAATATTGGGACATGAACAATGGACTAATGTAGACTTATCATTATTCTTTTATAAACTTTTAGCTGTGTGTTTTTCATATATAACCTTAATTATGTTGAGGAACTTGCCTTCTATTCCTATAATTTGACGTGTTTTAAAAATAAAGGATGCTCAATTTTGTCATATGACTTTTCTGCAGCAATTGATATGATCATGCAATTTTCCTCATTTGATTTGTTAGTTTGGTGTAAAATATTATTTGATTTTCTTGTGTAGATCCACCCTTGCATGCCTGGGTTAAATCCTACTTCTTTTGATGTCTTGTATTTGGCTTGCAAGTATTTTGTGGAAGATTTCTGCATCTATATTCTTTAGAGAAATTGGTCTGCAATTTTCTTTTCTTGTAAAATTTATATCTGGCTTTAGTGTTAGTGTAATGTTGGTTTCATAGAGTGATTCAGGTTGTGTACCACTCCAATTTTGTGGTAGAGATTGAGCAAGATTGGTATTAAGTCTTGAAATGATGGCACCTGTGAAGCCATCTGGTCCTGGGCCTTTCTTTGTTGACAGGTATAGCAGTTTGGTATTATTTCTGAATTCCATAAATAAATATTGGATTATGTTTATAAATTGAATTCAGAGGTTTTGCTCTTACATGATTAAATTACGATTAAGGTTTTGATTGGGCCATGTCAATAGGAGAAAATGACAAGGCAGATGAGTTAGTTGGAGTTGTGATCCTGGAGCCTGTTAAGTAGGAGAGGAGAGAAGTCTCATTAAACACAGGCATAGGTCTTGGGAAGAGAGATGAGTCATTTACCTGACAATCTGCAGCTGGCCTTGTGGAGGAAGCAGAGAAGCTGAGTCCAAAGAGGAATAAGCCCTGGGAAGAGAGGAAAACAGGAAGCCTTAACCCTTGCAGACTTTGAAAGCCATCTTACTCCAACACGTGGCAACAGACTTTGGTGAGGGAAGTAACTTATGCTTTATGACCTGGTAAGTGTAAGCTTCTACCCCAAATGAACACCCTTTATAAAACTCAACAGATTTCTGGTATTTTGCATCAGCACCCCTTTGTCTGACTAATACAGCAGGTTTGTGAGGATTGGTTCAAATTCTTTACTTTTAATTTGTCTGTGAAGGTCTTTTATTTTTCGAGAGAAAGTATCGCTTGTTCACATGTTTTCAAGAATTTGTCCTTCTTTTTATCCAGTATTAGTTTCTTTGCTAGAAAAAATTGACTATATTTCATAATTATGACAATGTAGATGCTGACATTTTCTTTTATTGAATGTTCTGTGTCAGGAGAGGCATCCAGAATTCTTTAAATGTGCTAGGTTTGGTGACATAACTGAACCTAATTCAATTTTTATATACATTCAAAAATTAGTAAAAATAAAAATAGCATAAAATGCTATCAAATATATAAGAATGCATTTAATGAAAGCTGTACACAATTTATTCATGACCACTAGGTTATATTGTATTAAAAAATTAAAGAAGACCTAAACATGGAGAGATCTAATTCATATTTAAGAAAATCTACATTTTAAGATATTGGTTGTCACCCAACTATCTACTCAATTTAATGAATTATGAACAAAAATGTCAAAAGATGTCTCTATCATGACAGTATTCATGATATTTACAGAGCAGCAGTAGTTAAGCCTTATGATATTGGTGAAAATACAGATAAATAGTCCAATGGAAAAGAATAGAGAATACATACCTAGACCCTCACATATACATTGCCATTATTTACAACATGACAAATGAATTCAAAGGGTAAAATAATTTTCTGTTCAATAAAACTGACAGGAAAATATTGATATATGTTTTAAAAATAAAATCATTTCCATACTTCTCAAATTATTATACATTAATATGTGGTGGAAGACAGGAAAATATTTTTGCTTATTGTGAAAGGTAGCATAAAAATAAACAAATAAAAACAAACAAATAAGGCTTTTAGAAAACTATAAATGGAAGAATTATCCTGTCTTACATTAGACAAGCATTTATGACTCATGGTTATAAAGGCAATAACCATATGGTAAACACAAATGCAATTTTGTGTATTACTTAATTAAAATTGTGAATTTCTGTTCATTGACTGACATCATTGATAGAGATAAAAAGGAAGCCATAAGAATCTTCACAATATTAGAAGAATTGTAATTTTATTTTTGTTTTAATTATTCCTAATTAATATTCACCATGTCATTTTATGGATTCAAATATTCTAATATTTCTTAATATACAGAATCTGTGCTGTTGCACAAGTTTTATGTATGCCATCTTCTCTCATTATCTAGAGTCAACTATCTTTCCCAAATTACTTCTGGGCAATATCTATTATAGATGCCAAGGATTTTGCGTATTCACATGTATTTTCCCTAAGGCCATCTGTAAGTGAGTATAAAGGAATTTTGATAAAACAGAATTATTCCTTTCCGGAATTCAGTATTGCAAATAAATCTGCCCACTTGCGCGTGCCTGTACCTGAAATAGGATTGAACCCTTCCCAGAAAACTTGACTTGCCTATTCGACATAAGAAAACAATATTATTTTGTGAGTATTTTTGTTATTAGTTTCTTTTTTCTTTCTCCTTTACTTCACTCCATGAATCACCCACACTTCTGTCCTTCACCTGTTCTCTTATTTGTTGATAGACATTGCAAACAGGACTAAAATAGTAAATAGAGATAGGTAAGGTATTCATATAATGAGACCATTGTCTTCTTTGCAATTTATTGTATTAAAATATTTCATTCCAGAACTTTTAGGAGAATTGATAGTACTTCATGAAAGTGAAGAGTGAACATATATCAACAATAGACAGAGCCAATGCCAGCAAAGAAGGCAAGGGGTGGGGGGAACCACTGTGTGCTGGCCAGAGCAATGGTATAAGGAATGCTATTTACCATTTATAATGATATATAGGGTTGTGTTTATCTACAATGTGGAAAAGTTTCATGCATAGTGTTGCTATTCAATTAAGAATTTCAGGAAAATTTGCCTATTTTCTCATTGCCAAACTATACCTAAGACTGTTTAAAGTGAATCAGTGAGTCTTTGACATAAAATAAATGTGAACATCATCCCTTATATTTCAGATGTAATTCCAGGGTTCTGTCATTATATATTATGAAATGGAATGCAAGCATTTGTTCATTATTCATCCTGAAGTTTCCAGACCGGTGTCTACATATTATACACCAGCAATATTTTGAAAGTTTGAGTTAATTATAAATAAATTAAATTAGGTGGATTTGTGAGTGAAAAAAATTAATGGATATATATTAATGCAGAAAATATATTTTTCAATTGTTTAGGTTGAAAAATGCACCTTTCAAGTATTTGCATGAAAGGCAATGCATAATTTTCATTTATACTTTGAAGTATGAAAGCACCCATCCAGTATTTGAGTGAGCCTGATAACTATTTATTGTACAGGAAATGCTCCTGGCACCTGCAAGGACATAGGTAAGAAAACGGTCTCAATTTTTCAAAAAATCATTCTATACTTTTACAATGATTTTATATTGTCATATTACTTCTAACAAAGCAAAACCTTATGGTAAATGCCAAGCAATAGATTTTTCTTTTCCTTTTTCCTTTGCTTGGTAATAGTATTCTGGTTAGACTTTGTATTCAGCAATTATTATTAAGATCTCAACTTACAGAATGAAAGGATAGTTTTGGATACAGTTAATCATGTGTATTTAATTAGCCATTTTTAATCAAGTCAATCCTGTAAAGCTAACAATAAATTTTCAATAAGTAACTGGCTATTAAGCAACAAGAAGAATAAAAACTACATATTGAACCATATTTGAGGCCCTGAAATAAAGACCAGCAGAGAGGAGCAAAAAGTCTTTCTACAAGAGGGTTGTCTGAAAGTGACACTTTTCCTGCCTTCTGGCAGTTTGCAGAGGTTCTCTATGTTACTGGTAATTACATTCATTTTGATCATTAAAGGAGCCAGGAAACAAGAATCTGACCTGTGGGGACATTGCAAGTGGTATATTATAAGTGAGAATTCAAGGATTCAAGGATCAACACTTAATTGACAAATACATTCCGTGTTTTCAAATTATCAAGGAAAATAGACATTTTAAGCAAGCCCAAAACAATATTTTTTGTTCTTTAGTGTTTAGTAAATGTTTAGGATATGACTCTGCAATTCTTTCTATGGGGGATGCAAAACACATAATAAGTATTTTACATACATTAACAATTACAAAAGGGAATATTATCAAGGAATTATCTTTGAGTGCATCATTCATTAACTGTTCCATCATGTACAATCCATATACTTTGCAAATGTACAGAATGCTGTCTATGTCACACATTATTGAAATTCTGGTACATGTTCAAGTTTATGGGAAAAGATAACATTATTTACACAAAACAGAAGACTCAACATACTTCACCTTAGTCAATTGATGTTATTAAATAATAATTGACTGCTAAAATAATATCTACTTATAAGTTTAAAGAAAGATATTCTAGCTATTATTCCTATTTTCTAGAACCATGAGGGTTCATTGTGGTGAAATTAATTAACATATGTGTGAATCAATCAATTCATCATATTTTTAGTAAGGTATCATTCCTTGATAAATTTTTGTCCCTAAATATTTAAATATATAATAATAGTAAGAAATGCTTATAGTTTGAAATTCAAAGAGAAATTCGAAGATTATTTCTAGAGAACTTCTAAATGAATTTTTTTTGCTAATCTTACA
The DNA here is from genome assembly GCA_029593785.1 of Cabassous unicinctus. NCBI lineage: Eukaryota > Metazoa > Chordata > Mammalia > Cingulata > Chlamyphoridae > Cabassous > Cabassous unicinctus. The sequence goes on from JAQZBX010111310.1 coordinate 7,273, forward strand.
TTAATGAAGTCATTGTTATTGGAGATATTTTTAAAAGAAAATTTTCTGTGATTTTAAGTATATCATGCATTAAATCTAAGATGATCTTAACTACTTTATAAGAAAATGGGGAATTTCTGAGAGATGTGTCAAAGTTCTACCTATTTTAATTTGCATGAGATCTTTCATAAAAAATATTGTAAAGTAAGCACTAATGGATGTCATAAAATTATTTTTTAGATGTAAGGTCAGTAATGGAGCTTTTAAAATAATATGTATGAGGTACATCTTATTTTCTTGTCAGAATTATGTCAGATACTGATGATAATCAGTGTAAGAGGTAAAAGGGAAATATGAGTGACATTTCAAAAGAATTGAAGACAAAGAGAAGAGGAAGAAGAAAGAAAATAGAAAAGAGGAGAAGGAGACAGAGTAGAACCCCAAAGTAAGAATGATGGAACATACTAAGGATGTAATTTGGAACTGACTTCTGAGAGATGATACCTTATTTCTAAATGTATCTTTAATGGAATTTGTGACTGTGATAAAATAGAGGTCAATCTTGCGAGAGCAGAAGCTCTGGATCACTGTGCTTCAATAGAGGCTCCTGCGGTACTTGACAGGTGGGATATAACCATAAAAATGAATGGTCAGCCTGAGCAAGAGCCATAGACTGGAGTGTAGGAAACAATGAAACTCAGAAGGATGAGGGGTACTGGAGTTGTAAATGTACTATATGTCACTATGCCAACTGAACAGACAAATGTAGCTTTGAAGGCATGCTTTGCCACTTACATAGCCATTGCTTTCTCAGTTTCCTGTATCTTCCAGTGATCTACCTTTTAATTTGTATTTTTGTCTATAATACTTCTCAATTTTTAATTGCCATTAGAATTACAATATATAATATATGATTAATAGAATTATATCTTATAGTAATATCATTCACTTGATTGCTTATTAGGCTAAGGAACCATGAAAATCAGGACATAAGTGATCAAATAAGATACTTAAGAAAGAAGGGGTGAGAGAGAGAGAGAAAGAGAGAGAGATTGAAGAACCAAATGCAAAAATAAAAATAGTATATATTACTAATTGCTAGGAAGAGAAGTATGTAGCCAGCCTAAATTTCATCTCAGAGAGAAAAGTTCTTAGAATTGATTTTCCAAATGAAATGAGTAGCAAAATAGACAGTAGTGAAAATAGATAGAAAATATTTTTTTTTTACTTGGATGTCACATAATGGATTACAACTGCTTGAAAATTAAGAGACAGTCTGATAAAAGAAGAGCCTCAGAATTTTATTTAGATTCTTTTTGATAACAAACTAATGATAAGTGATAAAAGAGTATATTTCTGAAGAATCTGGATTGTAGACATTAGCTATATTAACTCAGTAAATTCTACAGGCAAACTTTTGAAATCCAAAAAATTTATTTTAGAGATATTAAGTGATAGAAATGTATGCAAATATTGGCAAAAGTGCTTAAATATTATATTTTAATGCTAACATTCCCTTGAAAATAAGGTATGAAGCAGGTAGACTAAAGACAGATGAGGCAATATTATGTTATGTTTTACTAACAACCAATACAGAGAAAAAATTGGATAAACATGAGCCTATAACTGTACTTAGGCTACTTTTTTCCCCCTTCTTTATTCTCCATGTTTTTTTTAGGAATTGTTTGTCTTTGGTTCTCCACATGCTCAGAAAATTACATTAAATTGCCCAAGTCTACCACGGTGACAATTCCTGCTTACAAGATTTTCTGATGTGTGGGAGTACAGAGTCTTACATGCCATGTTATTCCTAATGATGTATTTTGGAACCCTGGTGGGGAACTTTCTAATTGTCACAGTAACCACCATCAATCATCGTCTTCATACCCCTATGTATTTCTTCCTTAGGAATCTGTCTGTTTTGGACATGTGCTTCATTTCTGTCACTGTTCCTGAGGCATGTGCCATCTTCCTGCTTGACAACAGGGCAATCTCCATGGTAGGATGTGCAGCTCAGGGCTTCCTGGTTATTTAATTTGCATTTACAGAACTGCTGTCCCTCACCATCATGTCCCTCGATCGCTATGTGGCCATCTGCCAGCCCCTCCACTATTCTGTAATCATGAACCTTTGGTTCTGCATCCAGATGACACTGTCCACTCTACTTAGTGGTGTGGACGTTGCAGGATTCCACACTGGAAACACATTCAGATTTGCCCTTCAGTCAGTCCAATGTTGTCCATCAGTTTTTTTGTGATATCCACTCTCTGTTGAAGCTTTCCTGCTCTGAGATCTTAAGCAATGAAATTTCAATTCTTATCTATGCAGTGGCGGTTTCTCGTTGTTACTTTGCCTTCATCACCATGTCTTATATTTGCATATTTTCTACTGTGCTCATGTTTCCCTCAAGAGGAGAATGAAGAAAGGCTATTTCCACCTGTGTCCCTCACATCCTTGTGGTGACTCTCTTTCTCAGATCAGGTGCTGCTGTGTATATGAAGCCAAACTGCAATGCACCCACAATCCAGTACATGATCACCTCTGTGTTCTATTCTATAGTCCCTCCTTTCTTGAACTCTATAATCTATAGTCTTAGAAACAAGCAGATAAAGGAGGCTGTAAGGATAACTATGAGCAGACAGCTTCATTCAGAAAAATGATAGGATAATTATTTCAAGAAATTCCTAGTTTAATGAGAGGAGTTCACAAGACCTCAATATTAAACTTCTAGCCTATTTAAAATTTCAGAGACATTCATCGCATTATATATCAGGATAGTAACAACACAATTGTATTTTACTTTGAGATTTCTCCTTAAAAAAAAAAAAAATTCCCTGGGACCTGACACATCACTGCAAAAATTTTTGCCCCAAATTGTTTCCATTCATTTTTCTTTAAACTTAGAATCTTATGAAATATAAACTTTACGTTCACTTTCTTTGATCTTTTTGTGGACTTATAATACTCAAAGAACATCCTTAATTCATCATGAAGCTAAAATAATTTTAAATACTTAGGCTGGTCACATAATTATATTTCCTTACAT
>JAQZBX010111311.1:0-10300 GCA_029593785.1 Cabassous unicinctus
AAAAAAAAAAAAAATTGGCAAAAATTATGCACAGAGTTTGTATTTCCAATACTTTTTATAATAGTGAAAAAGTGGAGAAAATTCAAATTTCTACTTAGAGGGAACTATTGAATGAGGATATGCAATTACAAATATTGAGTGGAAATTAAAGTATTTTGTAAGAAGAATTAATGATGTGGAAAGTACTCTCAATATAATACTGTATGGAAAATGTAAGATATAAAATGCCTTATATATTTGGCTATCAATTGTATAAAATGACATATGTATTAGGAAAATATTTATATAGAATATATTAAAATAAATAGCGCTATCTGACTTATGCTATTAGGGGCAGATTTTATGGCTTTCACAAATTTTTGATGTTTTTTTCTATACAGAGAATACATTGCCTTTATAATCAGTAAAATGATTTAATTGAAGAAGTTTTATTTTCTTATCTGTGCCCATACATCTCAATCAACTGCTTTACTAAGTAATTGGTATTCTGGGCCTTATTCATAAAAATCTGAGGTAGTACAGACATATATTTACATATAACTGACCCTAGTGTCACCTAGAGAGAAAAATAACAATAAAGTCCCACTGGCTGCACCTACCTCTCTGAACGCAATTGGTGATGTAGCAGGCATTTTATTTTTAGTGAACATGTGCCTGGACTTAGCAACCACTGATCCATCATTAACTACTGCTTTGCAGTTCATTCATTTTTACCTTAATGATAGTATTTTTTCCCTCATTTGGTAACTTCAAAATATTGCTAAGAGAGACTTTCCAAATAAATCTGAGTTCAAGTAGTGAGTTTATTTTTGCCCTTCACTATCCTGTGAATGTGGAACACAAACATACCAGCTCAGATATGAATTTCTTTAGTCAGACCTCCCAAATCTCTAGGCTTCAAAATAAATTGATGGGGCAACACCTTATCATTGGCGGCCACCTCTCCTAAGTCTTCTACCTATACATTTGTCATTCTTGGATCACTGGTGACAAGGTGACTTATACTATTCAAGCCACTTGATTTAAACTAACCTGATTTATAACCCTGAAAATAGTAAACTATGTTAAAGCAGAAAAATTAGGGATTGCAAGTACCATGCTTAACAATAAATTAAAGTTGTACACCAGTAGTAGGTCCTTAAATTCAGCTCTTTTACACCTTTTTCTGAGAAACATCCTGGAGATAGCTCCTTTAGCCATTGAGTCTGAATCCAAATACTTTGGAAACTCAGAACCAAACAGCATCTGTAATCTGTGATTGGTTATGTCAAGTGGTCTCTAAGCTCATATATCCATGGTGTGTCCTTATCAGTACTTTTTTGCATGATTACTGGGAAATATGTAAATGGATATTGCTCAAGTTAAGGTATTAAGGATGTGCTGAACTTTCAGCTCCCAGAGGATTAGAATTAGCAGTGTCAGCCAAATGGCAACCAAACCAGTTCATCCTGTTGTCTCTTGTGACTGTGGCATCTGTGGCAAAAAGGGCAAGGGTGGAAGGGGGAAAGAAAGCTGGGATGAGGGAGCAGTCTCTCATTGGCTGTGATTAGGAAGTGATCTTAGAGTGTGAGACATAGGGCATGAATGTTCGATTGATTGGTGTAAGGGTGCATGAAAGTTATCATGCTTGGAGATTCTCGAGCTGGTAAAACATAAGTTTTGAACCAACATATGAACAAGAAATTCAGTAATCAGTACAAAGCCACAGAAGAGCAGACTTTCTGACAAAGGAGGTGATGGTGGATGACAGACTAGTTACAGTGCAGATCTGGGACACAGCAGGACAGGAACTGTTCCTACAGAGTTGCAGACTGCTGCATTCTGGTATTTGATGTGACTGATGTCAAATCATTCAAAACCCTTAATAGCTGGAGGGACGAGTTTCTCATCCAGGCCGGTCCCCAGGATCCTGAAAACTTCCCCTTTGTAGTTTTGGGAAACAAGATAGACCTTGAAAATAGACAAATCACCACAAAATGAGCAGAGGCCTAGTGCTACAGTTTTAAAAAAAATTCCCTACCTGGAGACCAGTGTCAAGGAGGCCAGCAATGTGGAGCAGGCATTCCAGACTTCCAGACTATTGCACAAAATGCACTGAAACAGGAAACAGAGGTGGTGTTGAACAATAAATTCCCTGAGCCCATCAAATTGGACAAGAATGACTGGAGAAGAACAAATGGGCCAAGGCCACAGCAGAAAGCTGTGGTTGATGAAGGGCAGTGAGAGTAGAGAACAGAGTCCTTCACAAACCAAGAACACACCTAGGCTTTCAAACACACCTGATCCTCTTCCATACAAAGCATAAACTGATCTCTCATATACAGCTGCCAAAAGAAACCACACCAAATACACTAACCCCTATACACAACACACACACACACACACACACATACACAAATCTGATACCAGCAGACAAACTTATACCTCACACCTGTGATGGAGTTTCTTTATGGTCTGCCCACCTACCCACCACATCAGCCCTCAAATATGGCAGCAGGAAAGGGTGGCTGTGGAATTCAGTCTGGTGTGGCTCAACATTGGAAATTTATTTTTTTGTCTATTGGATAGAGAGATCTGTTTACAGTTAGTCTGTGTCTAATTAGTTACCTTATTTTTTTTTAACAGCCTTGTGGTCTTTTTACCTCACATCACCCTCCCTTCCTTGTGAAGGCTACAACTTGGGAAGGCTGGTGTCCCGTGTTTCATTACAGGTTCACACCCAGTCTGATTAGGCTGGACTTTGTCTTTATCTGTTAATGCTTGTTACTTTTAACTAATCAGATCTTTATACAGTATCCATGTATTATGTAATGCTTCTTAGAAAAGAATCTTATACTAAATGTTATTATATGCAACCAATCAAAATTGTATAAATTAATGTAGGGAATTCTTGGATTATGTGTTTAAGGCCTGTAATTCAAATGTGTAATCTGGAGGGTTGAACCATTTCTGGATTGCAGAGTGTTAGCAACTCAGAATTTGGAAATCCAGCAAGAAGAACTATTCTGTACAGTAGACATAAGTATTATGAATGCCTTTTATCAAAGACTTACAAGCCAAAAAGCTTCTCATCTCTCTGGGAGGGGAACTGTCTAGTTCCCTTCTGCATTTAAATTTTCTGAAAGGTTGATTTGAATAATACAGTGGTGTGTACATTTGATAAATAGCTAATGTTTCAGAAATTAAAGATCTTCTTTCCCTCTTTTTCCCCTGCTCCAAACTTCAAAATTCCCTACTAAATCAGTATCTCATCCTAAGAGGGAAAGGGAAATCCTAACAGATCTGTCCTGGTGATTGACCTTTTTTCTATAAGGCACACTTTCAGGGTTACCATATCCTTAGGTTAGCAAACCTTTTTCTCCTTTTCCCCACCTAACTCCCCAGTGCTGACCACCATTAATTAACCTGTTTCTTTGGTATGGACATGGCAGTTCTGCTTCCTCCCTAGGATCTGCCTAGGTAGCTTACTTAATGGAGTTTTCCCCCTTTTTTCCAAAGGTCTACCTTCCAGAGTGTGGGCCGAGTTCTTCTGTAAAGAGATGAAACTAATGCCAATAAAATTTAACAAAAGCAAAGATTTAAAAAAATATATATATATAAGCTAAACAAACTTATGCCAAATATTAAAAATGTGAATCATGCTTATGACCAAGAGCTTTGGAATACAATAAACTGCAATAAAATAAACTGGAGACTGACTGATTTACTTATTATCTATGCAACCATGGGTACGTTTCTCAGCTTCTTTGTGCCTCTTTTCTGATATGTGCAAAGGGCATGATAAGGAACTGTTCTTATAGGAAGGTTATTTGAGATGATGCATATAATGCTTAAATGGGATCTGGCATAGAAGAAATGCTTTGTTGGTTTTAGTCATCTTTTGTATGGGAAAAGAGAGCTCATGTTGTAACTGACCCCGGTCCTGGCAACAAATGTCTCAACATGTATATGGAGCTTGAACTCCATTATCATAATGATGTTAGGATTTTGGTCAAATGCAGAAAATAGGATAGAAGAATGGCCAAGTTATGAAGTATTCAACATAGATTCACAAATCCTTACAAGTCTGATATCTTTTATGTGTGCTTGATCTCTCCCCTAAAATATCTGACAGTGAAGTTGAGATTTCCTGAAAAGGTTGTAGGAGATAAAGGGAATATGAATACCATGAGATCTAATAAATATCACATATCAGTCACTCTTCTAAGTTTGGTAAATCCTCCATATTTCATAAAATCGCTGTCTCGTTACCTATCTATGGCAATTTGGGCAAGGACAAAAGCTAATTAGTAACCTTGCTCAGATTTAAGCAAAAAGTGACATGATTTCTATTCCTGAGCTCTGCCATGACATCATTCTACCTCATCAGACACTGTTGTTCAGAGGTGTCTTCCTCTGGATGTTGTGGGACAGAAAGTGCTGTCTCAGAACAGCTCAGAATTGTTTAGGATCTTTGGTTTCACACCAGGGGCAGGCAGGACTTACTCCTCATACAGATCACTTTTACTTCTGCTGACCAAGAAAAAGAGGGTGAAGAAAAGAACTTCTAACTTTCCTTCTTACCTTTAGCCCTGATCTTATTGACCTCCCTAAGGACATTGCAATAACTTTGATTTTAGAATTTCTTGATGGCTGGAGGTTTGAAAGGAAGTCTATGCTGAAATCTCCTACATGAATGGGCCATGCTAGCATCCTAGATGATTTATGCTCAAAATACATGAACCTGCATTTATTTCTAATTTTACTTACTAATCATACGATTCTATTTACGTCACTTAACTTACCTGAGTCAGTAAATCAGCCTTAAGGAAATAAGGTTATTGGGAGAAATACCAAAATTAGCTTGTGAAACCATCATGCATGGGTAATGCATGGAAAATATTTTATGAATTCAACTGAAAGAAATGTTTGCATAGCAGAGGTACTCACTAATATAGCACTTTGGGTATCATTTTATGAATCTGGGCCAATCTGTGTAATATTTGGGAAATTACACAACAACTCTGTGTCTGTTTCCTTTTCAACAAAGTAGAAGTTTGCAAAGATACAGTTGTATACAGGAAGAAGATAAGCATAAAATCGTTCTCATTGTGGGAACAAATGCAAGCAATGAGGTGGAAGAGAATCTTGTGAAAGAACAAATGTTAAAGAAATTCATGAGGCTTTAATTCCATAGACAGCAAAAAAAAAAAGTTGTTTTAAGACAAACCCAATCAAAGATGTTTTCACGCACACAAAAGCTAAAAGAATTCATCAGTTTCAGGCTGCCATTACAAGAGGTAGTAAAAGAAGTCCTTCAGGCAAAAAGAAAGTGAGGCTGTTCCAGTCCTTAAGAAAATGATGATGAGTAGGGATAGGCATCCTCCCCATCCACAGAAATAATTCACCATTAGAAAATTTCTTTGAGAAAAAATAAACAGTCCTTGAGGATGCAGCAAAAACATTTATTCACTTATGGTTTTTGTCAGCCTGAATGCTTGGCAGGAGTTCTATTCCTAAAAGAGACTTTCAGCAGAAAAAGATACTAACTCCTATCAAGAAATTCCTAGCAATGGCACAGAAGAGCTCTAGCAACTCTAACTCTAACTCTAACTCTAACTGCAACTCCAAGTCCAAGTCCAAGTCCATGTCAAATTACAATTTCAACTCTAACTCCAACACCATCATCAACTTCAATGCCAACTCCAACTCCAACTCTGTGACTGTCATGAACACAAGAAGTTCATAGTGGAGTTCATAAATGGAGGCACAACATAGTCTAGGATATATAATTTTCTTCATCATCTCCTTACATCTTATGTAATGGGAAAAACTGTGCTGTATAAATATATGGGTTAAATTCTTCAGCTTTTGTAGTATGTTACACTGAAGCAGAGAAGCTCTAATCATACTTGCTTATTTCAGTTACATGCCTTCCCTTTTACTTTTATTTTCCTTTACTAGAGAACTTATGGGTTTATAAAATAATCAAACACAAAATACAGCATTGCCATATACCACCATTTTATTAGTATTTTACATTAGTATTGAATATTTGTTACAACTGATAGCAGCACACTTTTATAACTGTTCTATTAACTACAGTCCACAGTTTAAATTAGGGTTCACTGTTTGTGTAGAGTACTTCCATGGATTTTTTTACAAAATTTTTATTATGTTATCACACATACAATCTAATCTTTCCCTTTTTAATCATATTCAGATATATGTTTCAGTGATGTTAATTATTTTCTCAATGTTGTGCTACCATCACCACCATCCATTACCAAAACAATTCCATCATTACAAAAAGCAAACCCATATATTTTAAGTCTTACCTTCCCACATATATAAGGACTTCCCTTTTTTACAACTGCATAACATTCCAATGTATGAATATACCATATTATATTTATCCATTTATAGGTTGATGGACACTTGGGTTGCTTCCATCTTTTGGCAACTGTGAATAATGCAGTTAAGAACAGAATGTGCATTATGTGCAAATCACTTTCAAGTCCCTGCTTTCAATCCTTTTGAGTATATTCTTAGTAGTAAGATGCCTTATTGTATCCTTCGCTTCCTGAAGAACCACCAAGCAGTCTTCAACAGCAGATGTACTATTTTACATTGCCAGAAAGAATGAATGAGTATTCCTATTTTTCCACAACCTCTTCGACACCTAATATTTTACATTTATTTTAATAGCTATTCTAAAGGGTGTGAAATGGTATCCCATTTTGGTTCTGATTTGCACTTTCCTTATGCAAATGATGTTGAGAATATTTTTATGTACATCCTGGCCATTTGTATATCTTCTTTGGAGAGATATCTATTCAAGTCTTTTGCCCATTTTTAATTGAGTTGTTTGTTTTTTTGTTGTTGAGTTAAGGATTACTTTATATATTCTGGATATTAACATTTTTCAGATATGTGGTTTTCAAAAATTTTGTCCAAGTGTTGCTGTTATTCATGGTATACTCTTGTAGTTATTTTTATTTCAGTGGGATTGGTAATAATATCCCCCTTTTAATTTCTTATTTGTGTTATTTTTATCCTCTCTCTCTCTTTTTTCTTTGTTGGTCTAAATGGTTGTCAATTTTTTTTAACTTTTCAAAGAAACAGATTTTGGTTTATTGATACTCTCTATTGTCTTCTTTATATGCTTGTTTTCTATTTTATTTATCTCCACTCTAATTTTTATTTCCTTCCTTCTGTTTGTTTTTGGATTTAATTTGCTATTCTCTTTTAGTTCTTCCAGTTTTGAGGTTAGGTCTCTGATTTGAAGTCTTTTTCTTTTTTAATGTAAGGATTTAGAGCTATAAATTTCCCTTTCAGCAGTATCTTTGCTGAATTCCATAAGTTCTGGTATGTTGTATCTTTATTTTCATTTGCCTCAAGATATTTCCTAATCTTGCTTGTGATTTCCTCTTTAACCCATTCATTGTTTAAGGGTGGGTTTTTTATTTCCCACGTATTTTTGAGATTTCCATTTCTCCCTGTTATTGATTTTTAGCTTCATTCTTTTGTGGTCAGAGAATACACATTGTATAAGTCAAAATTTAGGTTTATTTGAAACTTTTCTTGTGACCTAACATATGATGTATCCTGGAGAATGATCCGCACTCTAGAATGTTTAATCTGATTTTGTTGGGTGAAGTTTTTTATATATGTTTGGTCCAGTTGGTTTAGAGAATCGTTCAAATCCTATATTTCCTTTTTGATCTTCTGATTAGATGTTCTATCCATTATTGAAAGTGATATATTAAAATATCCTACTTTTAATATGGAGCCATCACTTTCCTGCTTCAGATATGTCAGTATTTGCTTCATATATTTTGGGGCTATGTAGTTACGTTCATATATATATGTATGCATGTATGTATATGTAGTTGTTACACCTTCTTGATGAAATTTTCCCCTTTTTCATTATGTATTTACAATCTTTGTCCCTCATAACTGTATGTGATTTAAAGTCTCTTTTATCTGATATTAGTATATCTACCCCTATACTCCTTTAGTTGTTACTTGCATGGTATATATTTTTTCCATCCTTTCGTTTGCAACTTACTTGTACCTTTGGATTTAAGGTGAGTCTCTTGCAGAGAGCAAATAGTTCTATCATATTCCATTCTGCCATTCTCTGACTTTTGACTGGATAGTTTAATCCATTTACATTTAAAGTCATTAATGCTATTATAATGTCACCTTAAGCACAGCTATTTCCAATAGAAGGGCCTGCCCCATCCACCACCACAAAGGAGAAATATGTCTCTCAGTGAGAATGTGATTTATTGTGAATGCACAAGCAAGGAACTGGGGGAATCTTCCCAAAACCAGTTCAAAGTGAGAGAGGGAACTAGGGTTTTATAGGCAAAGGAGAAGGGTAGGGCAGAAGTAAAATAAGTGATGCCACGGGTCTTGTGAGGAGGATACATGCAATTTTTCAGTCCTACGTTTTCTCAAGCACATTCAACTTTGTTTTTGTTTTCAGCAGCTAATAAACCACAGTTTAGATATTGTTGTGAAGGTGCAAGTTCTTTATGGCTCCTTTTGCAGCTGACCACTCAAGGATATCAAGCTTTTTGTCTCTGAGAATAGTTATAGATTCACTCGGTCATAAGATGCTCCTGACACCATTCTGTCTGGTTTTGCTTTGAGACATTATCTTATTCCTGTAGGCAAAACTGAGAAGGTCTGGTTAATATCCTTCAGGGAAATAAGTGCAAAGAGTAAACTTCTAAAATTAGATTAATAGAAAACCAGCTCATTTAGTTTTAGAGTTTTCAAAGCTGCTTAAGTGAAGAAATTTTTAGTAAGCACATTTTCTAGCTATCACTATCTTCTGCCATTTTACTATGTTATCTTTGTATGACATACATTTCATTCCTTCACTTTTTATATTAATGCCTAAATTTATATTTATAGGGTTTTTTATACCATATGGAGTACCTTCTCATTTCTATCTGTATATATTTTATCTCTTTATTCTTTGCAGTTATCATGGGGTTAAATTTTAACGAATAAAAACATAAGAGACATATTTGGTTTGATAACAACTTAACTTCAATAACAAGACATACTTTTCCTATGCTCCTTTTTCCCCACCTTTATTTTTATACCTGTTACCACTAAAATCTTTCTACATTGTATGCCCAAGCCATAAATTTATTACTTTTTATGCATTTGCATTTTAACACCTGTAGGAAGTAGGAAGTTGAGTTACATACCAAACAATACAATACCAATATAAAGGCATTTATATTTATCCAAATGGTTACATTTACCACAGGATTATTTCTTTATGCTACTTTGAACCACTGTCCAGTATCTTTTTGTTTCAATCTGAAGAACTCTCTTTAGCATTGCTGTTGGGAAAATGTAGTGGGGATGAATTTCCTCAGCTTTTTGTTTATCTTGGAATGTTTTTATCTCTCCCTCATTTTTGAAGGAAAGTTTCACTTGAGCCTTCTCTCTTAGCTACTGAAGGTTTCTTTCATTTTCTGTAACTCCACAGATTCCAGTTTATAAAGAACTTTATTCCAGCAAGAGGATTAAGACCCACCCTGGACCACAACATGCTGGAGAAATCTAATCAAATGACCCTTGACTGAATCTAATCTAATCAAAGGTTCACAATAAGTTTACAACCACAGGAATGGACCAATTTAAGAACATAATTTTCTGGGGTAAAAATCTCAAACTACCACACCTAAGTTGTGCAATGCAGTAGCATTAGTTTTGTAATGAGTCTTCAGCTGTAATGACTTTCTCTCATTCCTTCAAAACCATTTATTTCTGGTTGATTCCCTTCTGTCAAAATATATATTCTTCCCTGACTTCAGCAATTGGGTCTAAAAGTTTGAATTTTTAACAAAACATGTACCCAGTTTACCCTTAGTTTTACTATTTTTAAGTACTTGCTCTATGGATTATTTATAGCACACTTGAAGTTTTGCAAAAAATTGTTCTATTGAGCATAAAAATCCAGGGATCATGCAAATATTGTGACAATTATATGTCAATTAACATTTTTCCTTTTGTCACTCACTGGTTATTGTTGAGAAGTTTCTAATTGGAAGATTTAATCATTTCATCAAATATTGATATCTTATGAAAGAGAAAACTTTAAGGATTCCAGGTACAAAGGGATGACATATACTTAAAATCATATATTCTGATTGCAAGACCATTATCTTTTGCATTAGCCAAATTTGATGTTACAATATGAATATATTTTGTTTTTATATTATTTATTCATGTTAATTGTTACCATAGATCACCCTTTGGCACTAGAGCTTCCTCATGGCATTTCAGTTTC
>JAQZBX010111312.1:0-10295 GCA_029593785.1 Cabassous unicinctus
CTCTATCTCTATCTCTATCTCTATCTCTATCATCTCTCAACAGATTTATCCAGAACCACCCCCACCCCCATTTGGTTCCCTTGCAACACCCTGTTGATTTCCTTCATAATATATAAAATTGGATTTTTCATTGATTTGTTTGCTTATTATTACTGCTATCATTGTGAGTGTAAACATTTTCTTAGTATTGCTTACCACTGCATGGTTATGGCACACAGTAGAGGCTCAATAAATATTTCCTGAACAAATAAATGAATTATTATATAAGCAACTTTATCAACTTATTTCAGCTAGTTGGTTTTGGCTAGGGGTCTCTAATGCAGTTGCAACGAGGCAGTGGCTTGGCCTGAAATTATCGCAAAGACTTCCTCACTCACATACATGGTCCCAGGTGATGACTGTTGCCTGGAACCTGTGCTAGGATTCCTGGTAAAATACCTTTATGTGGCCTGGACATCCTCCTAATACAATGGCTGATCTCAAAGAGGGAGTTTGCCAAGAGGACCATTTTTCAAATAATAGAGCACAAGCACAGAATGATTTGTCAACACTTAGCAGGTGCCCCACCACAAAAGCTAGGACCTAAGTCTGACCTCCTATGTGTGAAGACAATTGGGCTTCCTAACTCAACACAATCTTCCAGGGCCCTTTTAAAGCATTGGGCACTGTAAAATCAGACTTCACTTTGGATTTATCCATTGTGCTTTGTGGGAAATTTTCAGTGTTCAACTTGAAGAAATAAGTACCTGAAACATGGCTAAAAATTCTCAGGCAAAAGCCATTCAAATAGACATGATCTCCAGTTCTGGCCATAATTGCTGTCCAGGTAACTTGTTTTCTTCACCAGTTTATGTTCAGCTACTTTTTATTAATTAGTATTGATTTTCAGGCTCAAAGCATGAAAAATAATATTCAATGTATTGTTTGATGCTCAAGTGAAGAACATAAAATGTTTTAAAATGGTGATTAATTTATAGGTAGAAGCCAAGTGATTTTACTAGTAATATATTTTTTTTTACCAGCTAATATGATTTTTACTAGCCAGATAAAGGTGATTTTTTCACTTTAATAAAAAAAAAAGATTTTTACCAGCCAAGTGATTCAAGTGACTTTGACCGGCAATGGCAGAGTAGACCTAGAATATAAATTCTCAAGCACAATAATCTTTGCCTGTTTTTCCACAGATGTATCCCAAGAAACTAGAAAAAAAAAAAAGCCTGGCACGTGACAGGTACTCTGTAAATATTGAATAAACGGTGGTGCAAAAGGAATAAATATTCAGTTTCAGAGTTGAAATTCAATAGGAAATTGTGGTCCCCTGGCTGGTTAACAGAACCATCATTCAGGAGATGCTGTGTGTGGTGAAAACGCCTTTGTGCGCTTTTCTGATTGAATGACTTTATTTTCTTCTTTTCCTCTTGAAAACTTTGAATAATTTTTAGGACTCAAATTAAGTCTGTCTCTTTGAGCTGCCTGTGATTGTTTCAGATGGCAGTAAGCACCCTTTTTCACCAAATCTTGTTGCCTTTTTAATCTAGATCACACATTTAGCATTAAACATAGTCTCTTTCACTTTCTTTCCCTCTCAATTCTCTTTTTATCATGCTTTAGGGCCAATTATTGTACATATTTTAGATTTTTCACAACACTTAGCATGGGCTTAGTGTAGGTCAGAAGGAGAGACACCTAAAAAGACGTCAACCCACTTCCATACAAGTGTCGGCATCGCCGTCAAGACCACGACTCACAGAGACTCTGGTGGAAAGATGTTTTACTCAAATAGAGAAGAGACAGGGTATGGTCAGCTTCACTATTGTGTGTCGGTTCCCCACAGCCAGTGGGTCTCAAGCCGTGGCCACGTGGGGAGATGTTCTCGACACAGCTCCCCTCTCATGTGCCCAGCTCCCTCCCTGTCAGGGACAGACATAACACCAGGGTGTGAACTGGATGTCCTAAAATATCCCCCCCAAAGTCCAACTCTCTCCAGTGACTGTTTGCATACGCTTGGGACAAATGTATTTGTGGGTCTCAGAGAAATGCAGCAGACTGCTCTAGGACCGCACCCTATATCACTTAGCACTTGGTTGTGCTGCTTCTAGCTTGTCAATATTCTTTCCAAAATTAGAAGCCATTGCAGGTATCAGTCAGAGACAGACAAAAACATCCCAGAGGAATAATCGTTAAACCAAAATAACCTACAAAATTTCTAATCAAATCAGAGCAAACAAATCATCTGTGAACTATTTAAAAACATTTCACATTTAATGGATTTGTATAACGCTAAAATAAAATTATAATAGAAATGGTAAGTACAAGTACCACAACCATTTATTTATGCTCATGACTACAGATTAGCTGGAAGTTTCTACTAATCTGGGTCAGGCCTGGCTGATTTTGGCTGGGCTCCTTCATGCATCCAGGGATGCTGAACAGTTGACTGGGGCCTGGCTAGTCAAGAATGACTGCAGTTCCATACGGGCTCACTGGTCACTTGGCTGGTAGATCTCCGTGCTTCCCATCTCCCATCAAGTTAGCCCAAATTGTTCACAGGGTAGCTGGGCAGAGTTGCAGAGATAGAGTGGTGTGGGCTTGCAACCGAATACTGTCACTACCTCCAAATTCTATTGGCCAAATCAAGCCAAAACACTATATCAGATTCAAGAAATAGAGAAATCGACTTTTCCTTTTAAGGGAGAAGGTACAAAGTGACTTTGCCAAGTGCATGGATAAAAGGAGGGGTAGAAAGAAGTGCTCATTTTTTTTTCTTAATTTACATGTAATCCTTTAAAATTATCTATATACCACACTTCACATAGTATATATGGAGATGTTTCTTCCATTAATTAGGAAGTTGAAATAGATGCCTTCAAACATGTTTCACAATGGCAGGATTCAACAATTCTATGATTTCACCCACAGAAATTATGAGAGAGAGAGAGAAAGAAAGGAAGGGAGGGTAGAGGGAGGGAGAGAAAGAACGTTCAAGCAATCTAATGTGTCAACTGGATTGAAAAAATTTTTTTCATGAAAAACGGATTTTAGTTTTGAGGAGAGAAAGTTACAAATAGTTTTAGAACAGTGGGCATGATAAAATGATAAATAAAGGAAAATATGGATGCTTTTTAAAGAACCAGAAGGCAGGATGAGGACTCCAGCCTCCTGGGAGTGGCATGTCAGATAGTAGGAGTGGGTCAGGGACAGGGTGAATTGACTGCAGTGGGAAAAAATGGTGTTCCCAGGGCAATTTATTCAGAACCGGCTCTCTCTAATTCCTTTTCTCACCAAAAACATTATCATTTAAATCTTGCCAGGTCCTCAGCACATTTTCCATTGCCCACTGCCTCTCCATGCCTCATTGTCCTGCTGCTTTACCCTCCCCTCTTCGCCAGCCCTATCCCCCTAACCACAATGGACAGTAATAGAAGCAGGTCCGGGAGGGAGGGGCTTTAATGAGCTGGCTTTATGACAAAGACATAAACACAGTGTATGTTTTTTAGAAACACCTGCCCATGTGCTGCAAACAGATATAGTACACAGAGACATTTTATGGCAATTATAATCATGAATATACATATTTTAGGAGGAATTATGCTCCCTTCCCCATAGAAATCTACTCATGGCAAGAGAATGCCATTTGAATTATTTGTCAGTCATTTTCTCCTAGTGTCATTATCTATCTCTGAAGACTAAGCACCCAGAATGTGCATTATCAGAGAGTTACCATATTCAAGTAGAATCAAATGAAAAACAACTCTTTTTACAATTGAAAAGAAAGCCAAAGAATCCCGAATCCAATCCCTTCATTTTACATGTGAGAGCAATTCAGAGTTGTCTTGGATAAGATCACAAAGTTAACCAGTGATAGACTCAGGACTAGAACCCAGCCCTCCCCCTAACTAGCAGCACTTACTTCTTCTTGTTTTAATATTCCTTTTACTTTCCAGCATACCTTTTGAATACTAACTGCTCAGCTGTATTCTGAATTTTCTGAGTGAATCTTGTCTTCTGAGATTTTCACACATTTCCCCTTTTAGAACTAGCCCTCAAGAGGATGTTACGTAGGAAATGTTTGTTTCTGGTTTGCCCCTTTTCCAACAGGAATGTTCTCATATTAATTCAAAAGTGAATCCATCGCCATCTTGTGACCATAACGCACAGCTGCAACTATAAAAGTGTAGTTCTATTTCACATTTACAAAAAAGGTTCAAAAATAGTCCATTGAACACCAGTATTTTACCCGCCTGGATCAAATAATCATTGTACTTTTTCCACATTTACTTTACCTCTCTCTTGCTTCTTGTTATCTTTTTTTCTGGACAGTTTAAAAGTAAGTTGCAGACATCATAAATTGAAGAAAATAAAAAATAATTAGATAGGTATTCTGAGATATATTTCATAACAAAATTTTCCCAAAATGTCATTTAGAATCCCCTTTCCCCCTCAATCCAGGTTCTATTTAAAGTCCACACTTTGCCTTTGGTTATTGCCACTTTTGTCCATTTTAATAAAGCATAGTTATCTGCTCTTTCTTTGTTCTTAGGGCATTTTTCTATTGAAGGGTCTAGGACAATTATATGAAAGAGTGTTTTGCATTCTGAACCTAATTGTTTCCTCATGGGGTCAGCCTCAATTTTAAAATGTGGTCCCTTGACTGTTTTCCATTGAAAGGAGTCTTTGCCATTCCCCTTGAATGTTATTGGGCTTTGACTACTTCAACAGACAGAGTGGTGGAAATGACACCACTCCCTGACTTCCAAGGCTTCATCATTAAATGCAATATAGCTTCTGCCTGGTTCCCTTGAGAAGCTCACTCTTGGAATTCATCGGAATTCAGCCACTAGTCTGGGGAGAAGAGAAGCCATATATGGGTGGGTCTTCCAGCCAATGGTGTGAGCTGACTTTCCAGGTGACAGCCATCCTCCACCGCTAGCTGTGAGGAAGGCTTTATAATTACTACAGCCCCAGCCGCCGTCTGATTACCACCGCACCTGAGAGAAAAACCACCGCACTGAGCCCAGCCAGCCCTCACATCCACGCGATAATCAGAAAACGATTGCCGTTGCCTAAAGCCACTAAGTTTGGTGGTGATTTGTTATGCTGCAGTAGATAATTGGCACCAAGTCATTTGCATCCCTTCTCCATCCTCAGCTTCAAATCAGGGCAAGTGGCACTAATGATGCTCCAAGATAACCACCTATTATTTCTGTTTTATAAAACAAAACAAGTTCCTGATCTAAAAGGGCTTATATGCTAATCGTTTTATGCTATTGTAGTATTTATGTTTTTAACAAAATGTATCAATCTGAAATCTTCCTTGTTTTTTGTGTTTAAGTGAACATTATATGAGTTCTAATATCAGCACCAATTCATTTTTTATTTTTTATTCTTTATGTTTGCTTCAGAGATAAGGTAGACACTCTGAGGGGCTCTGCTGGTTAGCTATTAATTTTTTCTGACCATCTTATCTAAACAGAAGCCTGTGCAGTGAGAAAACAGGTGAAGTTTAAGCCCTAATCTGGCTGCCTGAATTGTAATATCTTGAGTATCTCTTAGAAATTCAATTTGCTTGTCAATAATAAATTCATTCAAGACAACTATGATCTCTCTGGGTAGAACTTTGGCTAAATCTCACACATTTTAGATTTGTAAAATTGTCAGTGTCGTTTACTATAAATACTCTGCAATTATTGTTTGAAATTCTTTTCGGTTCAATAATAATTTTGTAGGGTGATTTCCTTTCTTATAAGAGAGTTTTTTGCTTAAAATGTTTTAGTAATTTCTAAAATAATGAAAAAATATAAACTCTGCACTTTGTGGTTTTTGAAAAATAAATTGTGTATTCTCTGAGAATCATAGTTTAAATAACTAGTAAATCTGCCCCATTATTTGTATTATAGCCCTTAAATCCCAATGAATCTTTAGTCGGTTGAACCTGGCAACTACAGAGTGGGTTAAGGTAAAGCATCACACCACAATTTTGTTTCTGTAAATTTCACACGTTTTAAAGCATTTCTTTAGATATTCTTAATCTAGAGTTTTGTTTTGTTAAAGTTCAGGACCAATTATTCTTTGAACAAATATTGATTGACCTACAATGCCAGGCAATATTTTAGTTACTTGGGTACAGCAATGAAAAGACAAGACAAAGATCCTGGGCCTTTTAGAGTGTACATGCTCTTTTGTTAAGATTGATAATAAACAATAAAAATAACTTGAAAAGGTAATAATTACTATGGAAGGAAAAGAAAAAGGTAAGAAGGGGTAAAGAATGTGAGTGGAGATGGGGGTGTGTGGATTGCTATATTAGGTGCAGTGGTCAGGCATATTGAGCAAAGGCTTGAAGTGGCTGAGTGAGTGAGTTCGCCAATAGAACACCCCAGTGAAAGAAGATCTAGGCAGAAGGACGATCCTGTGAAAGACAAAAGTATGGCTGGCATGTTCCAGGAATAGCAAGGGGGCCAGAATGGCGATTGCTGAGCGGAATGAAGTCTGAGTTGGAGGAAATGATATCAAAGCATTACCAGGGCTAGGTCATGTAAGGGTCCACAGGCTATTATAAGAGTTTGGGATTTTACTCTGAGGGAAATGGGAAGCCAATGTAAGGCTGACAGCAGAGGAGGGGCTTGATCTGACTGATATTTTAGTTCCAAAGGATCACTTTGGTTTCTGTATTAACAATAGACTAGGGAGGGCAAAGTCAGAAGGAGGTAATTACTGTAACACAGGAAGGAAATGATGGCGGCTCAGAGTTATATGATAACAATGAGGGTAGCAAGAGGCACTTGGATTCTGCATATATTTTAAGGTAAAACTAAAAGGATTTGCTGACAGATTGCTGTGGGATATGAGAGATAGAGGGCAGCCAAGGATGAATTGAGATTTTATGGCCTGAGCATGAGAAAGTGAGAGTTGTTATCAACTGAAATGGGGAAGGCTTTGGGCAAAGCAGGTTTGTGGGGTACATTAGGAATTCCGTTTTGGACAAGTTGAAATCAAATGTCTGCTAGATATACAACTAGAGAGTCTTAGTACATAATTAGATATATAAGCTCAGAGTTATCAAGAGAGGTTTAGGCTTCTGGTAGGAATATGAGGGCTGTTAGCATATAAAGCGATGGAACTCGAGGTCATCGAGGAAGTGAATGTTGATAGAGAAGAAAAAAAGCCCAGGACTTACCCCTGGTGACACCCAGCACTGCGTGGTTGGGGATAAGTAGAGGGATTAGCAAAGGAGACTGAGAATGAGACACCAATCAGAAGGAAAATCAGAGAGGGCAGTGCCCTTCTGGGCAAGCAAAAAAAAAAAAGGGTGTTAAGAAGGGGATAGTGTGTCAAATGCTGATTTTTTTCCCCCAGGTTTTATTTGGTATACTTTCTTTAATCCATTGATAACTTGATCATTTGTTTGAGTGTAGAATTCTTATGTCAAAATATTTTACACACACACAGCTCTAAGCCTTTTATTACTTATTGCATGGGAGTGGAAACCACTTGGTAGTAAAAGTAAAACGTAATGAAACGTTTGTCCATTCACTCCCATCCCATCTCTGCTCTCCATCCTTTGCTTAAAATAGAATAGGCTCGGACTAAGCATCAGCCTCCTGGGAGAAAGCTTTTGCTTTTCAGCTTGTGCCTGCAAAATCCGAGGGACTCCCAGCTGCTCCATGAGTTTTGTTTACTGTTCTGCCCTTAACCGCACACATATCAATATTAGTGGAATTATGGCAGTGCCTTCTGCACCCACTCCTGGGTCCAGTGTTCATCCAGTTAGGGTCTTCAAATCCAGATCTGCCCCTTTTTCTTCAATTTTTGTTTACCCTGCCTGTACTATGTCTCATGTGGCTGGCAGATACTATTCTTTGTTCCTAGCTTGCATGCAGGTTTTGTTATTTCTTTATCTGCTTGTTTGTTTGTTTTTCATTCTTTACATCCTGAGGCTTCTGGAAGAGAATAATCCTTTGTCTACATTTTTACTCAGACTCCAGCCTCCGGCTAGTTATGTTGCTGGACTATTTCTCCCCCTACTATTTTTACTATTTTATTGTCCTTCAGGGAAAAAAAAAGAAAGAGAGAGAGAGAGAGAGAGAGAAAAGAAAAGAAAGAAAGAAGAAAAAGGTTTTTGTTTTTTAATGGAGAAAAATTCAGTTCACTGTAACCCTATTCCCTAACACTTTTCTAGGCTTTCCTTTGTCCTATTTTATTAAGGATACCTTAGTAAACTTCCAAACAATGGCCAAATGCTATGGTTCCTTCTATTGCCCTCTCCAAAACTTTCCTTCCAGGAGCAGAGTGTAGTATATATTGTTTTCCTCTGATATAAATGATACGTATCTAGATTTGGTGCTGGGAGATCTACCTTGATTCCTTTCATTGATGCCACCAGCCTAAGACCACGAAGAACAGATCTGTATCAATGCTAGATTTATTGCTTGCTATGGCAAGGGAGACCACACACCATGGGGATCAATAGATGCAAAGCTTTAACCGGTTTGGATATTTGAAAGTATTTACAAGACTCCACAGGACATAGTCACAAGAGGCAGTGCAGCACTGGAACAAGAATGCAGACAAACATTTGGACTCCTGCAGACTTCCAGGAGCAAGCTCCCCAGGGACCTTATTTGCACGTGGTCCACATTCTGTCTCTGGATTGAACAACTGAGATATGTGCAAAGAATCATGGTTTGGGGAGAGCTCAAGACAGTTCTCTTCTGGGTTTTTATGTACCCTCTGGTTATGTTGTCAGTTGAAATCTGTCAGTCAACAAACTGGCTTCGGGAATTTCAAATGTTAGCCAGCACTTCATAAATCGCATTGCTCTTATCTTCATCAAGTGTCAAAGCCAGACAACCAAAATCACCCGGAAATAAGGCTGTAGCTTTCCTGGTCTAGTTCAGCCATATGTTAACTTCATCATACGCAATAGAACATCTCAGTATGAGGTGTTAGAAAGGCCCATGACAGGATATGGGCTGGTGTTGGATGATTTGGGGGAAGATTTCAAAAATCGGGGCTTGTCTTGGATTGGATGTTGTCAGAAACCAGGTGGAATTATTAATTTGTAGGAAGGGGCCTGGGTCGTTAGGGTTAGGGCAATACCTTAGGCCGTGGAAGTTCTAGAGCCCATGAAAGCTTTGCTAATTTCAAGTTTTGAACTCCGCTTCTTCTCTCTAGTTTTTACTGAAGATTGAGAATAAAGACAATGAATTTTTTTATTAAAAGGAAAGTCCCACAAAATAAATACATTTCTCAGCAGAGTGTAGCTCTCAGAACATGCAAACAACGACCAAGCATAATAGAACATGCCTACTTTTTTGGTATAAATATTGATCTTTACCTTTTTTTACGTGGCAGGCCAGGTAAAAAGATATGATTTAAATTTGGGGATAGTCTATTTAAATTTGAGATAAGCTCGTGTTCCAAGACTGAATTTGAATCTGCAATTTTATAGCCTGCTTGATAATTTCCTGCTTTTTTAAAAAATTACAAACGAATTTAAAACAAAATTAAATCAGGATTATCCAAGGGAATTTACAAAAGGTCTGGGTCAAAGCATAGATAATTTTATAACAAAGATTAAACTATGAAGAGTGTTATTTTCTTAGGTAAGGAAAGAAAAGCTACTGCATGTAAGGTCTTACATTGATGGGTAGAGATATGCGAACTCTTGAGAAAAAAATGAAGTCTTTAATCTAATTCCAAGGTCTTATTTTATCTCATAAAATTTAGTAAGAGTGCCTCCTTTTGACAAGCATATTGAAATCTAGAATCTTAGAAATAAAATCTTTTCATAAGCAATTGTTATTCCAGTCTTCGTGCTTAAACATAAGTAAGCTTTTTTTTTTAATAATTTTTTTTTATTTTTTAAAAGATACTCAGATTACATAAATGTTACACAAAAATTGTAGGGATTCCCATGTGCCCCACCTCCCACTCCTCCCACAACCTCCCACATAAACATCTTTCGTTAGTGTGGCTCATCACCTGCAATGGATATACACATCCTGGGGTTTTGCCACTGAGCATGGACCATAGTTCACATTGTAGACCACACTCTCTCCCACACAGTTCTGCATGTTATATGCTGATGTAAAATGGCCTATATCTGTTGTAATGTCACTCAGGATAATTCCCAAGTCCCGAAAAAGCCCCTGTATTACAAAAGCTTTTCCTTCTCCCTGCCCCCAAAGCATCCAGTGGCCACTGGCTCCACATTAATGTTGTAATTACTTCCACTGAGTGAATCACAATATGTCTATAACAGAATACCAGTAAGTCCACTCTAGTCCATAGCT
>JAQZBX010111313.1:0-10283 GCA_029593785.1 Cabassous unicinctus
GGGGGGGGGGCAGAGATAAATAAATAAAATAAATCTTAAAAAAACAAAAGCAGATTGTGTAAAAGGCCCTCCTCAGCCATGCTTAACCCACTGGCAAGCTTTGAATATCTGGCACATAGTAGGATCTCAAATATTTGTCAAATGAATAAATGAATAAAAGATTTCATCTTCAACTACTATATCAGTTCCTTCCCACACCCAAAGAATTGACAGTAGAAAAATAAAGTTTTTCTCCCTGCTATTCCCTGGTGGTCAAGCTCTTCTGTGGCAAAGTATAGTGCTCCCTTCTATATAAAATTCATCACTGGTTTGTTCTCCCACAGAGCTGAATAACAGGCCACACTACCCTAATCAAGGACAATGGTTCTTTTGCAGCTGGTGTGCAACATACAAGGTCCTCTGAAAGGTGGCACAGTCAGGGAGATGTCCATTGTTGCATTTTAATTAAAGCAACAATGTGGAAAATGCAAATATTCAACAATAAAGGAATGGCCTAAGTAATGCTATAATCATCAAGATGATTAAAATAATAATGGCTACATAGAAAACATTTTTAAATCCTTATAATGTTACATGAAAAAGGCATGCAAACATATTTGCAGACTAGGACTACAATTATGAAAAAGTAAATACAGATCAGAAAGGAAACAGACAAACCCCAACAGCTCTTAAATTAAAGTGGGATTTCACTGATGTTGGATAATAAATAAAAATGCCAGAGCATGCAGCCACCTCTAAAGCCATAAGACTGCATACAAGTGCCTAACATGGGGGGGACAAGTTACTCAGCTCACTGGGCATGAGAACAGCAGGTGTGTGTGGTGTGTGCTAAGGGGTAAGGGAGAGAGGGCTCAGACCCTTGTAGGCCCAGTCCTCTAATCCCCCTTAAAAACTCTCCCTAGGACAGAGAAACCATCTGTTTCAACAAAGCCTACAGCCTATAAGCACATTAACTCCTTCCCTGCTGACCTCCTACAAATGGTGAAAAACATTTGTAGGAGGTCTACAGGAGGTGTTGTTCATTTTTTAAAATGCCTCTAAATATAGAATATAAGCTCTATAAGGGAGGGAACTTTGACTTGTTCTCTGGTATATTCCTAATACCAGGAACAAACTGCTATGCATGGATATGAAAATTATTTGCTGAAGAAATCCATTAAATGTCTTCTTCCTAAAATAGCTGTTTAATCTATGCCTTATTTCTAAATAAGTTCTCACTTAAGAGTCCCACCTGGTTTTCTCCAATATGGCCAACCAACAAATATTTGCCTAGCGCCTGCTTATGTACAATATAACCAGTCTCATTACTATGTGGTATTTGCTGGATACCAGTGCCTAGTGCAGCATCTTACACATGGCAGGTGCTGATACATTTTTGTCGAATTAAAGAACGATTCACTTTGGTCACCACACCTTATCAGTAATATGAGAGTTATAGAAGTGTAACCTCTATAAAGCAGTCCCTCCCCTCAAAAAGATTACAATGCCAACAGGAGACAAAACCAGAGTATAGGAAAGTGATACATCAATGTGGATTAAGAAAATCAGAGAAGTGTTAATGGAGAAGAAAGACCTAAAGTGAGTCTTAAAGGGATGATGGATAGATTTCAGTTATATGTAAAGAATAAGGGCATTCCAGGTAAAGAAAATTTCATGAAAAAAGGCAAAGAGGAGAGAATGAATGAGGCCATCAGAAGGATCTGACTGGAATTGAAGGTGCATTCTAGGAAAGTATATAAAATAAGCATGGATAAGTAGGATGGGATTAAAGCATAAAAGGCCTTTAAATTTTTTTTTAATTTGAGACAATAGGAAATAGTAGGAAGTAGCTGGTAGTGTTAACTGGAAGAAAGAGAGCACAAGGAAGCAAAATATGAGGCAGATGTAGTAATTCAGGTGTGAGGTGATGAGTGAGTGCACTAGAGTCATGGCAAAGGGAATGGGGAGGAAAGGACAAATTCAAGAGAAATTCTGAAGAAGTAACAAAAGAACTCAATGACAGACAGAAAATGGGGAATGATGAAAAGAGAAGAGTCAAAGATGTCTCCAGGATTTCTGATCTCAGAGACCGGAAGAATGTGAACACAACTGTCAAAAACAGGGAAGAGTTTGCCTATTCTAAGTTTTGTTTTGAAAATACTGAGTTCAAAGTAAAGTCCAAGTATAGATGTCCTGTAGGCAGTTGGAAAAAAAAAACTAAAAAATGGAGAGATTTTAAGTACTGTAAGACATAGTGGGAGTTTGCAATCAAAAAGAAAAACTGAAGCCAAAAGAACTTGGGTAGTGAAAAGAAAGTCAGGAGGAGCATAATAATAATGCCAGCTATGTTTGTATCATGTGTTTTCATGTCAATACATGTTAGGAACTTTCTTTACCTATACTAGTTAAACCTCAATTTTATGTGGAAGATATTACTTTTTCTCCTCTAGGCTTCACCAAGATTTGACCTCCGATGTGGGAGAGAGGTACCCTGTCGCTTGCACTACCTCAGTTCCTGGTTTATGTCGTGTCTCATCTTGACTCTCCCCCGCATCTCTCTTTTTGTTGTGTCTTGCTGTGTCGCTTGCCGCGTGGGCCTGGCACACCTTTACCAGGAGGCCCTGGGGATTGAACCCGGGTCTTCCCATATGGTAGACGGAAGCCCAATCGCTTGAGCCAATCTTCTTCCGACTAATTTTATAGATGAGAAAACTGAGGCTCAGAGAAGGTGAGT
Organism: Cabassous unicinctus; assembly: GCA_029593785.1. NCBI lineage: Eukaryota > Metazoa > Chordata > Mammalia > Cingulata > Chlamyphoridae > Cabassous > Cabassous unicinctus. The sequence goes on from JAQZBX010111313.1 coordinate 2,714, forward strand.
AACTTGCCCCAGGTCACTCAGCTGTTAAATGGAGAAGCTTGGATTTAAACCCAACCCTGCCCATGTTCTTATTTCATCACATTTGCTCTTGCCCCTTAGGAAACTGTCACAGTTAAAGGCAGAAGGAGGAAAAGACCCAGCAAAAGTAGATAAAAAGCAATCAGACAGGTAATGGATAATCAAGAAATGCTCTTGCTAAAGTGAAAGGGACATAATCAGTGTTAAATGCCAACACTCCAAACCCATTTGTAAAGATGGAGCCCTGGGCCAGGAACAGCAGCCCAGAAAGTTTCAGAGAAACAGAAGTCCCACCCAGGACGAAATGGGCTTCTTCTCTCCCTCTTATCACTGACAGACACCTTGGACAGCTAGTTGCCAGCTGCTCTTTGGGCCTTATGCTGAAGTGCATCATGTGACCAGTCCCAGGCCATATCAACCCAAACACAAAGCATTGCCTGACATAAGGGTTAGGTTCAATTTGAGTTGTGGAGGTAAAATGGATATCCACATCCAGCTATATATAGTTCAACATAAAATCTGTATGTATCTGAAAACCAAACTCTCTATTAGAAGGATTTCATATGTCTGCTCTTTATTTTTTCTCTCACCCCCTGTATCCTAGATAAACTAAAATCAGGTACATACTTACTGCTTTAGCTACAGTCTCACCTCCCCATAAACGACTTTTCACATTGCTGCCAGAGTTATACTCCCCCCACACCAAAACAAAAAACAAAAAAAAAATCCCAATTGTTTATATAATTTCTCTGCCTTAAAAACATCTAATGCCTACTACAGTCTGCCTACATTACTTCTTAGCCCTATGAACTTATGCTGATATCCTCTTCTGGCCAAGTGATTGTGCAACAAGCCCGAAAATTTTACAATCAAGAAGGTGATAAACACATGAGTCTGAGAAAGGGGAGGATATTTCCTGGCTGAGGTCAGAGGGAGAGGTGACTAGAGACAAAAAGTTCAGAGGGAGATGCCAGATTGCTGGTTTTGAAAATGGAGGAATGGGGCCATAAGCCAAAGAATGCTGGTGGCCTCTAAAACCTGGAAAAGTCAAGGAAACAGGATCTCCTGGAGCCTCCAGAAAGAATGTAGCCCTAATGTCAAAATGATTGACAGTGACACCATGTAGGACTTCTGACCTACAGAAACATAAGATAATAAATTTGTGTTGTTTTAAGTAAAAAAAAAAAAAAAAAAAAAAAAAAAAAAAAAAAGTGATAAACTTTAACAATACAAAAATCTGTCAACCATCCAAACAAGAACAGGATTTACGGAGGGTCCACTAGGTGCCTAGTACTGTAAAAGGTGCTGACAGGCCTCACCCCAGAAGCAGTAAAAGAGAATCCCAGATCCCTTGCAGTAAAAGAGAATCACCCATTGTGAGAGGTTTGCCTAAGGGCTCTGGGAATGGGAAGGGCAGACAGTTCTCACTGTGAAGGATGCAATCCTGTTGGTGTCTCAAGCTATTTTCCACTATCGTATCTGCTGCAGACTTTTTTATTGACCCCGTGCACACAAAGTCCTTCACAAGTGCCTTTCTTCTCTCAGTCCTCAAGCTAATCTCAGAACACCCCCAGTGTATCATCACTAGAAAATGCCACATTGTCTGCTCTAGGATGTCAACTCCAACTTAGAAACAAGACTGTTTGTACTCTCATCAAGTATATAATTCCACTCTAAAGCTGTCAGTTCCAAGTAACAGAAGCTGATTTGCACTTGACTACAATATGTTGATTTAAAACACAGCACCAGCTCCATTTATTCAAGGAGACACCCATCATAAGCAAGAGTGTTGACACAGTAGTTTGTCAACCATTATATCAGAATAAGCTGGCCCAAATTAATAGCTAAGTGCTATCTCAGTAATAGTTAGGAAAGAGAATCTCAACCTAGTACCAATTCAGCGCAGGATTTCTATATAGCAATGATTAGGTCATTCTTGCTACTTGAGTTTCCCAATCAGCAATAATGGGTCTCTTCTCAGTACAAGAGGGAAAGGAACTAGGGTTGGGTGAATCAATGAAGCCATTTAAATACCTGGAGCCCCAGGACAAAAGTTTCAGAGTAAAACAGCACAATGATGTGATATTGACATGTGGGAACTGCTGACTGAGAGAGACACTTGGCACCTTTCCCAAAGATGAAATCTACCATTAATAAAATATCTGAACCAGTTAGCCACTAAGCCAAAGAAAGGGTTATCCCCAGAGGGCAAGGGGCCATGAGCTATCAGAGGGGTATTCAAAGTGTTATAGATATCCTTTTCTTACCCTCAACAGCTTTTAAAAGTGAAATAAAGTTAAAAACTAGCATCCAGAGCTTTGAATATACCTATCAAGACCCAGTAATTTCACTTCTAGAAATCTATCCTAAAAAAAAAAAAATCAGATATACTCTCAAAACTTTATTTATAAAGATATTCATTATTATATTATATTAGTAAAAACTTAGAAATCTACATGCCCTACAACTGGGAATGTTAGATAAATGACTCTACCATTTGATGGAATTCCAAACAGATATTAAAAAAGGATGTCTTAGACAAATAATTAAAGCCATGAAAAATGTTCACAAGATAATAAAGAGCAAATATTGCATGGATGGATGATGGGTGGTTGGATGGATGGATGGATGGATGGATATGGACAGAAAAATAGAAGGAAATACAACAAAATGTTAACAAGATAATGTTAGGTGATTTTTGACCCCATATTTTCTATAAGGATGATATAGTAGTGCATCTATTTAACATCAGAAAAAAAAATCTAGGTTTTTTTCTGGGGTTCTTTATGAGCCACCTTGAAGAGAAAAAAAGCCACTCTCCATCCCCCACCCCCCCACCCCCATAAAAAGCCACTCTCTGATGGGTACTTATAGGGCTGTGTGAGGGCTTGTCCTGCTTGCCTAGTCTTGGGGCAACAGTGGACAAGCTTCTAGGCTGGCAGTCTAAGTGGATATCCAAAGTAAAGCTATGAGATAATGAGAAACATTATTTGACAAACACCCCAGAACTATCAGAACTAAAAAATATTGTGATCCTTTTCAGTAGTCACCTTGCTAATAGATTCAAAAAATGAGTGAAACACATTTTCACTTGCTTCTATACTTATCTTTATTTAAGAACATTATTAAATGAATCTTTCTCTTAGAAAGCTGTAAATCAAATGTTACTTATTCAACAATGTTGCTGCTGTCCAAAATATATGTGGAACCCCTCATTTGGAACTGCCTAAAGACTAGTAGTACCATCTTTCGATTATTTTCAATAGCCATACAGTTTCACTCTTTTTAACTCTTCAAAACAGCCAGAGTCTTGGGTAGTTTTTTTGACCAAAAATTAGGTGTGATTATAAAATGTGGAGTTTCTTATAGCAGTCATAATCTTGCAAGAAGAGAAAAACCATAAAGAGTTCTATAAATGTTTACAGCATAGGCACTCATCCTCAGAATATTTTTTAATCTCTTGTAGTGACTACTGAAGGACATTTGGACACAAGAGTTTAGTTCAATTCAATTCTTCAAATGTTTATTTCATGCTTAATATATGCCAGGCACTATGCTAGGTCAAAGAGATACAAGGATAAATAAGACAGAGTTCCTACCTTTTACAACAGTAATAGGGAGCATCTACTGGGCTCTTACTCTGTGCCAGATGTTACATTTCCTATCTCATTTAATCCTCACAACACCTTGTGAGGTAGGCTCTATTATCACGCCCATTTTACAAATGAGGAAACTGAGGCTTACATAAATTAGAGAAAATTTGCCCAAGGAGTAAAGACTCACAGGAAAATCAAATGCTTAATTAGATAACTATAACATGTGGTATGCTCTAAAAATATATGTTTGGAGTGCTATGGCAACACAGATGAGGAAGAGAGAATAATTCTATTTAGAAATGAAAAGCAAAAACCAAAAAACTAAGGGGGAAAGTTAGAGTTGAATTAGACACTAAAAGATGAGTAGAAATTTAGTACAATGAGAAAAAAGATAATGATGTTCTAGGCAAAACAGTACAATATACATAAAGGAAGAGTTGGGTGAAAGTACATTGGTATGTTTAGAATGTATTTCTTGGGGAGCAGGTATAGCACTGTGGTTGAGCACCTGCTTCACATGTACAAGGTCCTGGGTTAAATCCCCAATACCTCCTAAAAAGAAAAAAAAAAAAAAGCCATTTCCTCATAGTCCTATCACAAAGTTTTCTTAGCATAGGCAAGAGAACCACTTTCTCATCACTCCACCTCACCTACCTTTCTGCCTACTTAATTAATCCCCAATCACCAATCATTGCTCTGGCCTGAACTCTACCAAAGAGCAGGACTTGGGCCAACAGTTCAGCCTGTCATACCCATGGGAGAGATCCATCTGGACAGAAATCATCTCAAAAGCTATGGTTTTGTTAAAGCCTTCCAGAAGAAACAGCAGCAATGAATATACTGTACCCCAATCCTGGTGTCAAAAATCAAAGATTCACAGGAAATCGGGGACCAGAACTTAAAAGAACTTCTATATCTCTATTCTCCAATGGGTTCCCTTCAATAGTTACCCATCAGATGGAGGAATGGTTGTAAGCTGAACTATTCAAAAAAAGCAAATGTCAGTAACTAAATGAAGAGGGGAGTCAATTAGCTTTTTCTGTTAGCCCTTCTGGGAAAAAAACAAAGATACAGGGGAAATGCAGAAGGGAAGTAGCTCTTCACCATGATCAGGGAACACAGTGGGTAAAATTGGCAACTCAACCCAGGCTATGGTTTGTATCTAATTGTCTGCCTGGCAGCCTAAAGTTGGGGGAATATTTGTCTACGACCTATAATAACATTCCAGAAATAATTATAAGGACTAAATCAAAACAACTACATGGCCTCTTTCCAGGAAGCTCTCCAACCTGTAAAGGTTAAAGTTCTGGGAGTGAAAATCCCAGATACTTTCCTTAGATGACCAAGAGAAATTGTGTTATACATTGTACACCATTAAAGACTATTACTGAATAACAGTGAATGTAGAATTAGAAAATAGGATGCAGTGCAAGGGAGGAGGGGGGTAGTGTCAAGAGAAAAGACCTATCACCCTCACTCCAAAGCACCATACTGCTGCTTTCCCTCAGAGAAGTAGATGCCCAAGTGCATTTCACACATACACTTGGTCAGATGTGGGTATTCTTTCCTATTTCACATGGTCACCAGCAACAGATAGCAGCCCAATAACATTAGCCATCTTGGCTATTATACTCCCAGGCACTGTAATCTCTTTAACACACACACAGACAGCTGAATCCCATTCTCAGGCCAGTCAAGCTTTGGGTATTCCACTGGACACGAACTACTTCATGGAGTTGTTATAAGGGCTACACGGATTAACATATGTAAAGTACTTAAAACAGTATCTGGTAGATAACTAACATTTACAGAGTGCTTCTCATTATTACTATTATCACTACTCCTATTGTCTTCCAGTCTCAGTCATCAAATATCCTATGGTGAGATCAAGACCTAAAGTCAAACATGTGGAGGAGTAACTAATGCTACAACTTCCCAACAAGAATGTGTCCTGGTCCAGCTCATCCTGTGGTACAAGTTCAGATCAAAGCAAGCCTAAGGACTCATTGTGATTCAAAGAAGTTTCTGGAAAGGGAGGGAGCAAGAAAAGGCAGAACTGACATTTGGTGTATTATGACCAGTTACTAGGCACTGAACTAAGCATATCTACCCTCTCATTTAATGCCCAGGACAATAAATGCTTCTGAGTCCACCTTAAGAGGTGTAGAGCCAAAAATTACTTGGAGAAGAGCCCCAGTGTCTGCCGTGTAAAGAGTGGAGTGGGAGTTGCTGTGGTCTCTTATCTTCTCTGATTGAAGTCCCATACAGGACACTCTCCATGACAGATACATCTAGTCTATTATTCATTCATTTCTAGCAATAGGTACAGACTGGTCAAAGGAAAAACACACACACACACAAAACTTTATTGGTGGGTTAGGAAATAAATGATTGACAGGTTAGTTTCAATATAACCTCTTCCAAAACTAGAAATAACCCTATAATTTCAAACCTCTGAGAGGATCAAATCAAGAACTGTTTGTTCTAGTAGCCCCAATGAGAAAGTCAGGACAGTTAGAAGAAACTGAGGGCCAAAACAACTATTATTTAGAGAGTGAAAAGAGAATTCCTTTTTTTTTTAAGATTTATTTATTTACTTTATCCATTTTAAACCCCACCTTCCCCGGTTTTGCTGTTTTGTGTCCATTTGCTGGGCAATTCTCTGTGTCTGTTTCCTGCCATCTCTTCTCATCCTCCTCCTCCAGTCTTCACGAGGATTTGATCCTGGAGACTTCCGATGTAGGAGAGAGGTGTTCTGCCACCAGCGCCACCTCGGTTCCTGGTTTTTGGAGCATCTCGTCTTGTCTCTCCCCTGCGTCTTTCTCCTGTTACATCATCATCTTGCTGCCTGGCTCCCGAGGCCTGGGGGCTCACTGGCACACAGAGCCTGGCAGCCCATGCGCCTTCTGTATATATGTTTTTATTTTACCAGGAGGTCCCGGGGATCGAACCCAGGTCCCTCCATATGGCAGACGGACGCCCAACCATTTGAGCCACATCCGCCCCCCAAGAATTCCTTTTACATGCATGTTTTATGCAAGGAAAACAAGAAGCATCTCCTTTCTCCCTCTGGTCATACATGAACTTTGTTCCTGAAGTACATACAGCAGAGTGTGATAGAGTTTTAAGATGACTGTTGTGGTCTCCAAAGAATCTCAGGAATCTCCTTTGGTCACTGCTAAACCTTATTCACATAGGCCTTGGCCTCTAGTACAGTTAACTGCTCATCCAAGCCATTGACACAAAGGGGAACCAGAAAGAATAAGTTATATTCTCTAATTCTATGGACAAGTAAATGTCATAGTTTCTATCTATCACCTGTCTATCTTCAGAAAGCCTTAGCAACTTTTATCAAAAGAATGAAGTTAAGGATAATAGGGAGAAAACTACAGTAAAAAGCTTAGAATCCAAGGAATGGCCTGGGATTTCTATTCTGAGCCTTTTCATCTGCTGAAGGAGTATGCAAGTTAATTAAATTTTATAATCCTGCCATGAGTTTTGCAAACAAAAGAGGGTAATGGCTCCTGCTGTTGATGGGGAAGTTAGAGCAACAGTTAATATGTCTCATTCTTGCTAAAACCCATATGACATGTGATGAACTTGCAGAGTCCTGAACCTAAAAAGAAATGGCTCTAGCTGTCAGAAATTCTGGGAAAAAAATATATGTATGGAGTGGGGAGAGAGAAAAGAAGAGAGAATTTAGAGGTCAATAGAACTATACTTTATAGTATACAAAGGTATATACGTGTGTGTGTGTATACATATATATATATATACATGTTCCCTTAAATACAGAATTCTTACAACACATGGTGAAAGTAAAATATCTAGGTACCCTGGAAGGAAGGGAGTCCAGATTTCCTGCCCATCCCATCCCGTTTTACCACTCCTTTCATCCATAAAGAAGCCCATTTTACCCCTTTCTTCCCTCTACATCCACACACTTTCTCCACACT
>JAQZBX010111314.1:0-10264 GCA_029593785.1 Cabassous unicinctus
GCAGAGTTCCTGAGCTGTGCAGTTTGGGGCTGCACCCCCACTGGGCCCGTGGGAGCCATGTCCCCTTGTCTCATGTGAGCGGGTGACTCAGAGGGTGGGGGTTCACCCGGCCACCGCCTGTCCCCTTGAGGCCCCCTGCATCTACCTGGGTGGTCATCCCCTGCCCCAGCACAGGCCGAGGGGGCCGGGGTGCGCTGGCCTCTCCGCCTGGGGCAGCCCCACTAGGCGGCCGTTCCCCAACCCCCAATGAAGCCGAACGCCTCCCACCTGTAGGCCCAGCCCCTCCCCCTCCCCGGGTCTCTCCCCGGCCCCAAGGTGGCAGCTGGACTGAATCGGCAGGTCTCCAGGGGGTAGCACGTTAGGTTACGCTTGGTGCACAGCTGTGGACCCTTCTGGCCAGAAGCCGACAGCGGAAGGCTGAGCTGCGGGGCCGAGCTGGGGAGGCGCCCGCAGCCCCCAGCCCCGCCCCGGGGCTCCCTCCACTGCTAGCCTTGCCCTCTGCCTCGCCCGGCTTCCGGTCCTGGTCTACCGTGGGGCTCACAGGGTAGACCACATCCCGGTGATTGCGCCCGTCCTGGCACGGGGAGGGTCCCCCGAAGCCCCGGGCCCAGGGAAGGCCCCCAGGGCCTGGGGAGAGCACCCCTGCTGCTGTGCGTGACGGCACCACAGGGACGTTGAGGTCACCAAGAGCCTCCGGGTGCAGAGCCAGAAACCCAACCGGGCCAGCAAGGACCGGCAGGGAGAGGGGCGTCGGCTGACCACGAGTCAAACAGCCTTTCCTTGTCCCCCGCCGTTGCTTTGCGTGGGCTCAGCGTGGTCTCAGTGTGGTCTGTCCACAGAGCCGGTGCCATGAAGCCCCGGCTCCGGGCTCACTGCTCCCAAACTTGGGACCCTCGCAGGAAGGCGATGTTGTTTATGAGACCCCCACCATGGGCGGAATCCTGGGGAAGGGGTCTCACAGGATGGCCCCAGTCCTGTGCCCAGGTTAGTTTAGGAAAAGCGAAGAGAGTCCAAGACCTGGCAGAAAGGCATGGTCCTGAAACTTGTGGCCCTGGAACCCCACCCGGAAACCCCTCTGGGGGAAAGACCCCGCCGAGAAGGCTGCGGGAAGGACCCTGGAATGAGATTGAGATCTTGTCTGGGGTCAAGGGAAAGCCCCGGATACCCTCAAGGAGCCTCACCATTGGGCCCCTGGGGAACTGACGGGTGGGGTAACCCATCAGAACAGCAAGCGGCGAAAGAAGGGGGTGGGAGTGGTCTGCAGCTGTGGCTGGCACTGCGGTAGAGGTGGGCTCGCTGGGAGGAGCAGTGCTCACAGCTCCCCACACTGGGCATGAGGTGTGTCCGAGTGCAAACCAGGACGGCAGAGGCCTCTGCAGGGGCTGCAGGGGACACTCTGCAAGGGGGACCTTGGCCAGGGGCCGGTCACCTGGGGGCAGCCCCTCGGTCCTGGGGATTGAGAAGGCACCTTTTGTGTGGAGCAGGTAAGGGCTTTGAAGCCTGTAGGCAAGTCATGTGTCCCCCCTCCCCCCACCCCAAGTCAGGGACACAGCCACGGCCCAGCATACCTGACTCCTCTTGTCTGGGGGCACAACAGAGCACTCCCACTTTACAGATACGAAATCCTGGCAGAAAATTCCCAGAGCTGGTGAGAGGTGTCAGAGCTGGGGGTCTACCCCCTTTGCTCTCATCCTGGCTCTGTCATGAGGGACTTAAGGCTACTTAGTGTCAAAACCCCTGACAATTTCCATCTGTCTGTCCATCCATCCATCCACCCACCCACCCAGCTCTCCATCCATCCATCCACCTGTCCATCCATCCATCCATCCATCCATCCATCCATCCATCCATCCACCTGTCCATCCACCTATCCATCCATCCATCTTTTCATCCATCTACCCATCCATCCATCCATCCATGTTTGCATACATCCAACCAACTCTCTACCATTTATTAAAACCTGCCATATGCTAGGCACAGGTTTGGGGACACCAGGTAAGCAAAAGCACATCACCCTTGAGAAAGGCTGCCAGATTCAGCAAATAAAAATGCAGGAATACCAGTTGAATTCGAATTTCAGATAAACATAAACAAGGAATAATGTTTTAGTGTAAGTATATCCCACGCAATATTGTATAGGACATACTTATACTAAAAATGCGTCCTTATTTGTGTGACATTCGCATTCAAGTGGACATTCTGTATGGTCTCTGGCATTCCCACCTTGAGGCGCTTGTCAGCTGGCCGAATGGTGTAGGTGACAGACGCGTCGTTATTCCCTGGGCAGAGGGCTCTGGGGAGACCAAGGAGAGGACCGTGCTCCGTCCTGTGACAGCCGGGGAAAACCTCACGGAGGGGCCCCCGAGCCCTGGATGCCATCTCCTGTCTTCTCAGACATCCTAATCCATGAATCCCTCCCCATCGTGGCTGTGCCGTCCATATCTTCCTCCAGGGGCGTTAAATGATTTCGAGCGTCTCGTTGTGTCACATACTGCTGTATGTCATGGGGTGACTCACCCCAGCAAGAACATGCTCAAGCTCTGACCGCAGGGCCTCTGGACGTGACCCCATTTGTAAACAGGCCTTTGAGAGCCTGCTCATTAAGATTAGGCCAAACTGAATTGGGGTGGGGGGCAATCCAGTATGATGGGAGTGGGAGACCGACAGGGAGGGGGACGGCGTGTGACGGAGGCAGAGAGTGCCCCGGGCCGCCAGCAGGCCACCCCCGACGCCTCAGGCTTCAGGGAAAGGCTTCTGACCCCAAAACGGCACAGTTTGAGCCAGTCTGTGCTACTGGTTACAGCCCTGGGGCCGAGTCACTGTCTAGCAAACATCTTCAAAACGTCGTGGCTGGAGACAACGGCAGGGTGTCGCTGAGGAGTCCTGTTCTCCCAGGCTCTTTGAAGCTGGTTAAAAATCAAGGTTTTATTTCAAGGAAGTGCTCTTTCCAGGTGTGCAGCCTTTCTTTGGTTTGTTGTGAAGGTAAGGAAAAGAGGGTAAACTTTGCTCTTTCAGTTCAATAATGAGCTTCAGCCTGCGATGAAGTTTCTGACTGTTAGGCAGGAAAGCCGCCGACGGGTCTTGAATGGCCAGGAGCTAAGGGGAAGCAGCCGTGCAGGGCTCTTGGTTACGGTGACGGCAACTGCCTTGCGATGAAGGACTCACTTTGGTGCGATGTCCGACGCTCAAGACAGGATGTTACAACAATAGACGTAAATGAAAACAGCAGTTCACGTCTCACACGGCTTCTGAGTCAGGAGCTCAGGAGGGGCTCGGTTAGGTGGGTCTGCCCGGGGTCTCTCAGGAGGGTAAGATGTGGGTGCAGCTGAAGGTGGGGCTGCGGCGGGGGCGGCGCATCCACGGTGGCGCTCACGTGGCAAGGCTGGGCAGGAGGCCTTGGGCAGCCACGACTTGGCCGTAAGGTGCTTGAGCGTCCTCTCGACATGGCGGCTGCTTTCCCAAGCGAGCCATTCGAGAGAGAGAGGTGGAAGTCGTAATGCCTCAGAAGTCACACACCGTCATTTTTAAAAATTCATTAAAAATACCACGTATGAACAGAACACATCAGATTAGCTAACCTATTTTTTTTTAGGTACCGGGGTCGGGGATTGAACCTCGGTCCTCGTATGCGGGAAGCCGGCACTCAACCACTGAGCCACACTGGCTTCCCTGAGCTGGTTTCTCCGTTTGCTTGTTGTTTGTTTTTGTTTGTTTAGAAGGCACCGGGGACCGAATCCCAGAACTTCCCACGTGGGAAGCAGGCACTCAACCCCTTGAGCCACATCTGCTCTCCAAACCTGTTTTTGCAATAGGACTAAATATGGTTCATTTTAAATTGAATTTAATTAACTCATTTTTTAACTGTCTGTTGTAGTAACATAAACAACATAACATTTCCCATTTCAACCACTTTCAAGGGTACAGCACCTGCATCTCTGCCATATCCTGTTGGTCCCAAAGGTCGGCCTCCTTCAACGCAGACGAGAGCACCAGGCGGCGAGAACCACTGGGCGCCGGCTTGGGGGTCGAGACCACAGCTGCTGGGAAACCTCTCCCAGGTTCAGCTGCCCCTTCCCTTCAAGCCACGTCTCCTAAGAGGCGTCTGCACTCAGCGCTGCCTCTTGGTCCTCTCCTGTTTGTGGGGACCTCCTGCCCCTCCCGCTGCCTGTGGCATCGAGTCCCGCGGCCTCGGCTCCCTGTCACGTGGCACCTGCCGGGCCCTCCTGCTTGGCCTCTGGGGGAGTGCCGCGCGCACGGGACCTGAGCACGCAGTCTGTGCCGGGCTGGTACCTGTGGACGCCGAGCTGGGCAGACAGCCCTCGCTCCCCGAGCTCACACGCGGGCGGCTGCAGCTTCAGGGCTGGGAGGGCGCGGCGAGACAGCGTGGCCGAGGCCCTGGTGCCTGCGAACCCAGGCGCGCTCGAGGAACTGAGGCCAGTGAGGGGGCGGCGGTCCCGCAGGCCCCGCCGTGTGGGGTGGTCTGCCGAGCACAAGAGGGCCCTGCCAGTGACTTCAGGTGACGGTCAAGGACAAAGAGACCCCTTGACTGGGAAGGGGAGGCCAGGGGAGAGGAGAGGAGGCCTGGGGAGGGTCTCGGGGCCAGAGCTGCTGGGTCAAGCCCTGAGCCAAGCTGGGGACCCCGTGAGAGCAAATGCAGCAGGTTGGGGGGGGAGGGGAGCTCGGGAGAGGGGCAGGTGGGCGAGCAGGCAGTGGCTGGAAAGGCCTTCTGGAAACTCGCTTTCCCTCTGGCTTCTGTGGCCCCTGCCTCTCTGCTCTCCCACTTCCCTGGCCGCCCCTCTGCCTGTGCCTGCCCCGGCCACTCCTCGATGGATATTTGCTGGGCACCTGCCCCAGCCGGCACTCTGCCCGGTGCTGGGACCCTGGCGTTCCTGCAAGGGCCTCACCAAGGGGTCACATGGACAAGCAGACCAGCGGGACAGCTAGCGTGTCAGCTGCCACTGCCGCTTAACAAACAACCCCGGAGGTTGGTGGCATCAAACAGCAGCCATTTCACCATATTCACAGGTTCTGTGCTCAGGAATTCAGCCGGGGCACAGCCAGGGCGGCTTATTTCTGCTTCTCGGCGTCTGGGGCCTCCGCTGGGGTGGCCTTGGCCAGGGCCTGGAATCCCTCTCTCACACACACACACACACACACACACACACACACACACACACGCCTGGCAGTTGATGCTGGCTGTTGCCCAGAACAGCCACACGTGTCCTCTCCATGTGTCTCCATGGCAGCTGGGCTCCCGAGGATGAGGGCCCTGGGCAGCAAGGCAGAGCGCACGGGATTTTAGGGTCCAGCCTCAGCCGTCACTTGGCAACTGGACTGTATCAGCCGAGGATGTCCCAGGGTCTGCTTGCGTCACTCAGTGGGAGGGGGTCGAGGCCCCGGTGTAGGAAGAGCACACGGGAGAGAAAGCTGCCACCCCCGGCACTGACATCGGGAGGCCGGGCAGGAGCATGGGGCAGCTGTGTGAACAGAGTCATGCGGGCTGTGGCTGGGGGGACGGGGTCCTGGGGGCGCTGCAAGCGGAGCTGGGGTGCGGGGTGGGGGCAGGTCAAGGACATGGCTTGGCGGTTAGGCTGGCAGCAGAGGACGCTGTGTGTGCGTGTACATGTGTGCATGTGTGTGCACGCATGTGCATGTGCTTATGCATGCAGGTGTGTGTGCGTGCCTGCGTGTGTGTGCATGTGCATATGTGCCCTGCATGTGTGCATATGCGTGTGTGCATGTGTTTATGCATGCACGTGTGAGCGTGTGTGCCTGCATATGTATGCATGTGTGCATTTGTGTGTGTGAGCATGTGTGCCTGCATGTGTGTGCACGTGTGCATCTGTGTGAGCATGTGTGCCTGTGTGAGTTGGGGCCACAGCTTTGGGCTGTGAGGGGCTCCCGCTGGAGGTCGAGGGCAGGTTGAGCTGGAGGAGCCAGATAGCAGGAGCAGGCAGGCGGCTGCCTGGGGAGCCAGGGGAAAAGGGGGTGACCCGATCTCGGGCGGGAGCAGGTGGGGACAGTGGATGGACTCACGAGGTGAATGAGGAGAGGGTCGAGATGGGAACGCTAGGATAACAGAGATGGTGTCACTCTCTGGCAGGAGAAGAAGATCCTGGGGTCAGTGTGGGGCCTGTGGGTGTGTGGTGCCCCTGCGGAGCCACGTGGGGCCGTCTTGTACGTGGGTTGTGGGTCTGGCCTCAGAGGAGTGACCCTGAGAACTCAATGTGGACAGAACGTCCAGGAGGGGGGAGGGGCTGGGCCTGAGCTTTGCGGAGCCCCCATTTCTAAGGGCCTGATGGAGAGGACCGAGCCTCCAAGGGGCTGCCGGGAGTTGGGGGAGCTGGGGGACCCCCCAGAAGTCCGTGTGTCTGAGGAGGGTGGACTTAAGAGAGCACACGCCACCAAGGGCCCCAGCAAGGGCTGCCTTGGGTGGGGGCATCAGACGAGCGTGTGAGTGGGTGGGTGGTGAGGAAACTGAGAAAGCGGGTGCTGGATTGTGTCCCCCAAAAGGACAGGCTGAAGCCCTGACCCCAGCACCCGGGCCTTATTTGGACATAAGTCACTACAGATGCCACTGAGTCAAGATGCGGCTGGACGGGATGGGGTGGGCCTGACGGCCCACGTAGGTGTCCTTAGGAGGCCAAGAGGGAACACACGGAAGAGGGCGAGGACGGAGCCCGCGGCCGCCGCCAGCCGAGGGGCGCCAGGCGGGGGCAGGGCCAGGCTTCTGAGCGCTGTGGAACTCGGTCACGGTGGCCCAGGAAGCCACCACGGTGAGGACAGAAAACTCCCTGAGCGGGGCAGGGCCATCCCTGGGGTGACGTCCAGGAGAAGCGGGCCCGAGGCAGAGGTGGTGACCACGGACTCCACCCCCGAGTGCAGAGGGGGCCTGGCTGTCGCCGCGCTCCTGGCGTGTCTCCTCTCTGCTTCCGTCCCCCCCTGCCCCCAGGCTCACCCCGACTGTGGAGCCAGCAGCAGGAGCCATCTGTTTTGGGGGCACCCTTGGGTGGAGTGCTGCTCCCCCCGTCCTTCCGAGCTGGGATGCTCTCGTCTCGCCCCCAGCAAGCGCCTCTGCCCCTGACCCTTCAGCCCCCAGGGACGCCCACCGAGAGCCTCCCCTGGATCGACTGCCTGGGACCCCAGGCTGGCAGGGCCGGGTCCAGGTCCCAGGGCCCACAAGCAAAGAACTTGGTGCAGGGGCTCCCGACCTTCCAGCGTTGGCCCAGACCCCCGGGACCCAGCGCCCCAGGCCAGGTGCTGAGCACTGGGCTGACCCTGGACTCCCGCCCTCCCGGCCCCCCGCCCGCTTCCCTCCGCTCACGTCTTTCCTTAGGCCACAGCCACTGTGTGTGGGGGGGCCGGGCGCCCCTCCTTTACCCCCTTTGTGCCGGCTCGGAAGCAGCTGCTGGGCGGTGGGGCCTCTCCGACTACAGGCACGTTGCAAAAGGATCTGACTTAATCCTTCCGCGAGTCCAGGGCTTGGGCATTGTCCCCATTTTACAGGCGCAGATGCTGAGGCTGAGAGGTGAAGAAACGGCCGAGGTCACACAGCGCCTGAGGGCTCCCCGGGAGGGCAGAGCAGCAGCCTTGTACTGAAAACGCCGCTGTGTACTCGGCAGTGGTGACGTGGGCAAAGTTACGCTGGACACGTTTACCACAACGGGAATTCCTGTAAAAATCTGAACACCGGGAGATAACCACTGTTAAATTGTCAAACTTTATTCTAAACGTCTTGCTTTGCAAATACGTACAGAGAAGAATGTTGGAAATAACTGAAAAAACAGAATGGGATAAGACTATAATTAAATACCACATTTTATTTGGATTTAAATGGAAGGAATTGCTGAATTTCAGGTAAATATTTTTCTAATATTAATTTTATTTATACTCATCCACCAAACGCCCCCCTTCCCTCTCCCCCTCCTCTCATCCATGTGCTTGGACGCTGCTGCTGGACCCTGGGGCTGGCTCCACCTTCGGCAGCAGTGAGAGATGCCGCTGTGACAAACATGCCCCGTGGGCTGCCTGAAACAGGAGCCCATCCTCACAGCTTCAGGCTGGAGTCCAAGCCCAGGGCGGCCAGGCCGTGCTCCCCCCGGTTTCCCCGAGATCACTAGGCTGCTGTGGCTTGCCCCTCTGGTCCTGCTGCGCGGCGACGTCCCCTCCTCTCTCCTGGGCTCTCTGGCCCTGGCTTCCAGCTTCCCCTGGAGGAGGCCCGGGCCTGGAGGAGACGGAGCCGCCCATGGAGCTGCCGCCCACGCAGGGCTGCGGTTCCTCCGGCTCCGCGTCCCGTTAGGGTCGCCTGGCCGTGGAGGACAGAAGACCTTTGTGCCAGGCGCACGGGGCGGGAGGGGGAGCAGGCGCGCTCCTGGGGGCGGGCGCCCGACACAGGACCCAGCTGGGGCCCTGGGGCCACCTGTGGCCCCTGACACCAGCCCGTGGGCGGTGGGGGTGGGGGGGTCCTGGCCGCAGGGCCAGGAGGAGGGCTGGTCTGCGGCTGCTGGACCTTGGCCCCTGGCCTGGCTGCTGTTGGCCCGGGTGCCCGGCTCGGGGTCAGGTGACCTCGGGGTCGTCAGGTGACCGCTCAGCCAGCCGAGGGCGTCCAGGGGTGTGGTCAAACACGGCCTGACCGTGACCGAGGACGCTTCGTGGACTGGGACCCCCGGTCCGTGGCTCGCACCTCCTTACGTCTCCATCCCAGGCCTCCAGCACGAGGCTGCCCACCAGCGGCGGCCAGGGCCACGCGGGCTTCCGGCCCTCCTCTGGCTCCGCCGGCCGCTCCGCCTCGGGCGTTCCCGGGATGTCCGCTGGCCGCCTGCACCACGGAATTCGGCCTTGCCTGCCCCATGGTCGCGTGCGCCGGTCCCTACGGCAAACGCCCCATGGTATAGAAGTGAACCTGCTCCTTGCGTTCTGCCTCCCTGGGGGGCCCCCTGGACTCCAGGCCCCGCCTCCTCCGACCCCTCCCCGCCGCTCCCTTTCCGCCCGCCTTGCACCGCGGTGGGCTCAGCAGCACATGTCCTGGCTCTTTCCCGTGGCCAGCGCTGGTCCTTGGGGTGGCAGGTGACCCGTGGAGCCTGAGGTGCTCAGCCCTGGGGACCAGAACAGTGAGGCCCCCCTCGGGGCTGAGCCCGTGGACCCCCGGCGAGCCCCCAGTCCACCCACCCGGCCAACAGGAGGGGACACCTCCTGTGCCCACACCCGGCTCACTTATGCTGACGAGTCCGTGGCCATCCTTCCTCGACTTACTCATTTTACTTTTCCAAACCAATACCTCCTTCCTAAGCTGGGGAGCCTCTGTCCCTCTCCTGCCCGCCCCGGTTCCCTCCCAGCTTCCTGCATTATGGCAACGACAAAGATGCCAACAGCGGGGAGGGGCGTGGGAGGCCCGGCCCCTTCGGTGGCCCCTTCAGCAGGCCTCAGCGGCCTGCCTCTCTCCCCCGTCTCTCCCTGCCTCTCCCTCCCCACCTCTCTCTGTCTCTGTCTCTCTCCTTGTATCTTCCCATCTCCATCCCTCTCTCTCCGTCTCTCTCCCCATCTCTCCTTGTCTGTCCCTGTCTCTTCTCCCCTCCTCTGCCTCTGCCCGTGTCTCTCCCCTCCTCTGTCTCTCTCCCTGGCCACGCCTGACCCGAGATGACACAGATGGCCTCATCCACACTGACCAGGGTGGGGCAAGGTCTGGGCTGGGGCTGGAAGGTGTTGGGGCCAGCTCTTATCCAGCTGACCCTGGCACGGACCCTGGCCGGGTGCTCAGTGCTGCAGACGTCTGGGGACAAAGACCCCCTTCAGCACCGATGTGCTCCCCTTCTCTGATTTTATTACATATGTTTCCTGCTGTGGTAGTTTGAGACTGTGTGGACCCCAGAAAATCTAGTTCTTAGAGCTGGGCCCCTCCTGTGGGTGAAACCAATCGTGTGGGGACCCTCTGACGAAGTGACTTCAGCAAGGCGTGGCCCAGGGTGGGTCTCGATCCTCTTCCTGGAGCCCTTTCTAAATAGGATGAACACAGAGAGACAGAGTGAGAGCCACGGGAGCTGAGACAACCACGGACGCAGGAAGCTGGAGGCAGGGAGGCCTGGGGTAGCGGAGCCAGCAGGCTCAGCCCCGTGTCCCGCCAGGTTCGCGGCTGCCGGCCTTCAGGAAGGAAGCGTCACCTTGATGGTGCCTTGATCTGGGTATCTCCATGGTAATGGTGCCCACTTGTCTGGTCAGGCAAGCACTGGCCGAATTGTAACACAAGAGCATTTCATGGACTTTACTC
>JAQZBX010111315.1:0-10290 GCA_029593785.1 Cabassous unicinctus
TGAAATTGTTCTAGTTTTTTTGTGGTGATGAACGCACACCACTGTGATTTTACTAGAAGCCACTCACTGTGCACTTTGGATAGATTGTATGGTATGTGAATATTTCTCAATAAACAAATGATAAAAAAGGAATGATACCAGTTTGCTACAATCTCCTACAGAAAATAGAAGCAGAGGGAACACTCCTAACTCATTCTATGAGGCCAGAATTACTCTAATACAAAAACCAGACAAAGATATTACAAGTAAGGAAAATTACAGACCAATTTCACTCATGAACATAGATGCAGAAATCCCCCACAAAATACTATCAAATCAAATCCAACAATGTATAAAAGGAATTATGCATCATGACCAAGTGGGATTTATTCCAGGTATGAAAGGCTGGTTCACTATTTGAAAATCAACCAATGTAACCCCCCATATCCACAGACGAAAGATGAAAAATCATATGGTCATATCAACAGATGCAGAAAAAGTGTTTGGCAAAATCCAGTACCCAGTCACGTTCAAACAGGCGTACCCTGGTGATGCGTTGTTCAGTGTGACCGTGCTGGAGGCTGGCTCCCTCCTCTCCTGGAGCGTAGCAGTTCCTAGCCAGGGTTTCCCACAGTCACTTTCCTAGCCAGGGTTTCCCACAGTCACTTGGGGTTGTAATGCTCTCCCCTGGATGGTCGCCCACCTCTCTCCCCTTTGCTGAGCTTCACACAGACATACGTGGCCACCTCGGAAGCCAGGTGTTAAAGATGGCAGAGCTGCACAATCAAAGGTGCCTGGATCCCATTGTCGCCATGTGCAAGGGAGTCGGCCACCAATTAGGAACATTCATATACTTTTATTTTAATTTCAGTTTTATTTTTTAATTATAGAAAACTCCAGGCCTATATAAAAGTGGTGAGAAGAGTATAATAACCGCTGGGACTGCTCACGTAGCTCAAACTGGGAGGAGCTCATCTTGTTCATCTGAACCCCGACCCACTCCCTCCCCCCAAGATGATTTTTGAAGCAA
Source organism: Cabassous unicinctus (assembly GCA_029593785.1). NCBI lineage: Eukaryota > Metazoa > Chordata > Mammalia > Cingulata > Chlamyphoridae > Cabassous > Cabassous unicinctus. Next base: position 1,010 of record JAQZBX010111315.1, read on the forward strand.
ATTCCAAGCATCAGATTTTGTCTATAAAGGTAAAAGTAACTTTTTAGAAAACACACACTCAATATTATTATCCCATCTAAAAAAACACTTACACCTTAACACCAGACTACATATTCTCCAGGTTGCCTCATTTTAAAATTATTTGTTTAAATCAGGATTAAAATAAAATCCATACATTGTAACTGGTTGATGTGTCTCTTAAGTCTTTTTTAGTCTGTAGGTTACCCCTACCCTCCCTTTTTTTCCCTTGCAATTTATTGGTTAAGAAAATCAGATGGTCTGTTCTGTAGAATTTCTCACAGCCTGGATTTTGCTGAGTGTATCCTCGGGCTGGGTTAATATGTTCTTCTGTCTCCTGTATTTCCTGAAATTGGTAGTGTGAGCAAAAGACTTGGTTAGATTTAGATTATCTTTTTTTTTTTCCCCCAGAATACTTCCTAGATGGTCTTGTGTAATTCTGACGACAAGAGACTCTGGCCATTGGTCTCTTTAGCAGCCATTTGTGGTTACTGCCTACATCCGTTATTTCAGGAATCTCTGGTTTTGACTTTATGTGAACAAGAAGTGAATTTCTGGAATCTCTGAGCCATTACATGTTGTTGAGTCTATTTGTTACCGCAGCTGGCCCATCCTGACTAATACACTGACTGCTTAAACCAAATTCCCTCCTGGCTCAGCGGGCGCCAGGGGCTCCCAGGGGCCCCGAGCACCAGGCCCAGCCCTCCGGGAGGCTGTTAGGCTCTTGCGAGGCTGCTGACGTGTCCCCCAGAGCACCAGAGAGGGAAAGCAGCTCCCTTGTGCTTGTGCGTCTCCAGGGCCGACCTCGGATCCCGTCTCTCTGGAGCCCTGTGCTGTTTGGCTTGGCGCTCGGCCAGCCTGGCCCTGCTTTGGCACAACTGGCCGAGTACACCAGCGGGCACTGGGCCTGTGGTGCCGGGCAGCTGGTGGCAGGAGGGAGGGGGCCGTGTGGGCCAAGGCTCCTCTCCCCCGAGCCTTCCACACCCTTCCCTCAGGCTGTCCTGTCCTCCCTCAAGTGGCTCTTGATGTGGCTTCTTTTTACTAAATGTGAGACTCAGATAAACAAAAAGAAAAAAAAAATCTCCCAATCCCACCACCCCAAGAAAGCACTGTTAGTATTTTAGGATTCTAATCTGAGTTTTTTCCCCTGTGCATTTAATCACAAATGTATACTTAGAAGGAATGCTCAATGCGCCTGCTCTCATCCTGACGAGGCAATCACTCTTTATTCACAGACGCCTTTTGGACATTGCTATGTGCCTGGCATAGAGATACAAAGACTAAGTAGACAGCCTCCTTCCCCGGAGCAAAGCTGCCTTCTTAGGGATTCTGGACGTACGGCTAAAGAAGAAAATAGGGGCTTTCAAGTCATATGCGTAACATGATCCTATTTCTGAAGGAGAGAAAAGGACGTGGAGAAGGGTGTATTTCTGAACATTGAGGCGCGTGCGTGCTGGCGGGGTGCTGGGGGCCCACCGCTGTCCAGCCGCGGCCACCCGGGCTGAGACTTGGCCCGGAGCGTCCTGCGCCGCCCGGCGTGGGTGGCCACTCGCTGCCCGCTGCGCCATGGAGGGGGGGCTTCTCTTCCTGCCCCCGCGGCGAGCCCCCGAGGGGGCCAGGTGCTCGTGGTCCTCCCACAGCGCAGGTGGGAGCCCCTCGGCTGGGAGCCCCCCTCGGCAGCGCCAGCGCGGACGGGTGCGAGTCGGGGCCTGCTGGGAGCGCGCTCTCCAAGGCGACGTGACCCTGCGGGCGGCGCTTGCGGAACAGATGGGAGATCGGCCGTCCGGGTCCAACCCCACGTGGGCATAGTCTGTGACGCCGAAGCTGGCTCGTGACAGATTCCCTCCCAAGGTTGGTGTCCACGAGCTGGCCTTGTTGCCCGACGCCCAAAGGTTATGACCCAGCAGCTTTCCCAATCCACACCGTCCACCTGGGGCTGCGATCCGGCCGCCTCGGGGCCTGCGGGGTACTGCTGCGAGGCTCCGAGCCACGTCCCGGGCTCACGACGCCCCACGCTGAGGGAGGGGAGACGGACCCCCAGAAAGCAGCTGCTGACCTGCCGGGAGCGCGTGAGCTTCGAAGGCAGCGCCGAGGGCACGAGGCTGAGGGACCCGGAGTCACACCTGCTCGTCTCGGGAGCATCGCCGCTCCTCGCCGAGCCTTGGCTTCCGCGTCGATACAATGGGCATGCTTTCCTGTTTTCCTGTCAATTTCAATACCTGCTTCCCAGGGGTGACATTCGAGACATTTGGGAACCGCCAGGCGCCGGTGCTGGCCCACGCCGGGCACCTGCGTAGACACGCGGCTTAGTGGCACCTGGTCCATGCTCGGCTGCACCGCATCCTGGGGCCCTGGGGATGAGCTTGGGGGTGCGCGTGCCACGCACGTGGGGAAACGGGGTTCCCTGTGACTACCCACCAGATTGTCCTTCGTGGGGCATTTCCGCCAGCTGTGCCCCTCGAGAGTCACCCGGTTGGGGTGTCCGGGTGGTGGCCGTCCCTCCCCGAGCTGGAGGGCGGAGCTGGGCGTGCCGCGGTCTCGATGCCATCCACACGGCCCTCCCCGCGGCGAGGCGCCCTTAGGCCCGGCTCACGGTGCAGGAGGCTGAGCCCCCCCTCCCAGCGAGCTCGTCCCTCCTTTCTGGTGGGTTTGGAAGGAGGCTGGCTTGACTAGACCTAAAATAACGGTGACTGAAACTCGGGGGGCGCTTCTTTTTCCACAAACAGCCGTGCAGGTTGCGCTCTGCTCCGCGAGGTCGCTGGTGTCCCCATCCCCGCGGCACCGGTCGGCTTGGCTTGTGTCCCGGGGCTGTGTTCCCGGCAGCGGGAGGAGGAAAGAGCAGGGCGAGGGGCGGCCCTGCCTTGGGGGTCGCATGGCCGCAGCACCGTGAGGGAGGCTGGGGGGTGCAGCCTGCCTCCTGGTGCCCCGTGTCTGGCGCACAGCCAGGCGCTATCGTGGGAGGAGAGGCAGGGAGTGTGTGCCAGCGACCTGGCGGTTCCGTGCTCATTGCCAGGGCCCGAGTGCGCCTTCCCCTGCGAAGCCCCTGAGCACCCTGGGCTGGACCCTGCAGCTGCCTGTGCCCCCGTCACAGCCTGGCAGCACCAGGGGCTCGGTCCCCTGTCCTCTCTCCCCCCACCAGGTACGCGTTCTCCAAGGGCCGAGACGCTGCCTGTTTGTTCGCCACTGGTGGCTCCCGGCGCCCAGGAGCTGCTCGTCGAGTGTGTGCCAAGACCCCAAAGTTCAAGGGACGTCGCTGAGATCACAGGGGCATGGAAGGGGCCAGCCAGGGTGTGAGCCCAGCGCACCCCGGGCAGGCAGTCTGTGCTCTCTGCTGCTCCGGGTTGAATCGTGTCCCCAAAAAAGACACGTTCAGGTCCTCACCGCCAGTACCTCTGAACGTGACCTTTTTGGAACTAGGGTCTGCAGGTGGAATTAATTAAAATGTCCCCTTGGAGGAAGGTGGCCCAGATCCAAGGTTACAGCGACCTTGTAGGATGCGGAGAAGAGACAGAGTGACACGCTGGGGGGAGGCCGGGGCTGGAGGTCGCAGCCCCCGCCCAGGGCCCTCCGGAGGGAGCACGGCGGGGACGCCCCCGGGACTGAGAGTCAGTCCATTTCTGCGGCATCCCCAGGAAACCACCCGTCTGCCTTCCGGAAGAGTTCAGGATTAGGGCGAGGGTTCTTTCTCTGTTCTAGAGATGGACTCAGGAGGACTGGTATGGGTCACAGCAAAGAAGGACCCAGAAGCTCCCGGGATGCTGGGGTGGGGGCCGGGGACGCCAGCCACTGCCGCCTGCTCCTAGGCCTGCTGAGAGGCGTCCCCAAGCCCCAGGCACAGCTTGCTGGAGCCTGGGGGCATCTGGGCTGGCGCTGAAGCCGCGGCTGTCTGCTCTGCGCAGCCTGCTTTTCTCAGCCTTTCTAACCTAATGGTCCCTTGTTAGGTGTTTACCCTGCCCTGTGGGCTGATGGCACCAAGTGGCTGACGGAGCCAAATACGCAGAGTGCCGCTCGCTGGGGCCTTTGCGCTCGCTTCCCATCAGTGCCCAGCTGGAGCACGCCCCCAGCAGAAGCCCCAGGAAGCCCCGCCCTGGCGTCTGGACCTGGCACGGGAGCAGCTCTTGGGATGACTGACCTGCTGCCGGCTAAGAGGATGTTGGGTTAAGCAGGATTCTGAGGTCCAGTCTGGGCCAGTGGCAGGAAGCCCTGGTTGATGAGTGATGGCTGCCATGGTGTGCAAAGGCGGTTTCCAAGAAAGTCGCACGGCTTTTTCTTTCCTCAGCTGTATCTAAGGGCGTACGCTCAGGGAAGCAGAACACGTTTTCCCATTTGTTGAGCTGAAATTCTGTAGAGTGAGTGGTCCACCCTCTCGGGCCCGCGGAGCCCGTGGTGTTTTGTCTCAGCTTCTGTCCCATCAGGTTTCCCCGCCTCAGGAAATGGCACCGCCATCCAGCAACCGAAGGGCCCAAACCCGGAAACATGCTGGGCCCCCCCTTTTCCCTCACCTCCCTGGCCTGTCCAGGATCGGGTCTCATGAGCTCCCAGTGATTCTGCCTCCAGGGTCTCCCCGAGTCCCCTCGCTGCTCCCTGGGCTCCCCAGGTTGGCCGCCATCTTGCCTGCAGCCCTGGCCCGCTCCCACCAGGCTCTCCATGCCCCCCACGCCACCCCCAGTCCACTGCACTGGAGCAAAATGGCCTTTCCAGAGGGCGTGTCTGCTGCCCCCATTAGAGGCTTCAGTGCCTGCCAAACCCCAGGGCCACCTTAGTGCCCACCTGGGCGGTTTCTTCCTACGTCCAGCCTCGCGCCAGCCTCAGCCCCGACACCCTCCCTGGCCCCGGGCGGTTTCCTCTGCAAGGCAGTTGCCCCACGTAGTGCCGACATGCTGAGTCGCAGCCCCACGTGCAGGCAGGCCGGGCCTTCCCGAGAAAATGCGTGTGAGATGCGCTGCGTCGGGGCGAGCCTTGGCGCTGCTGGCCGCGAGCCCAGCGTTCACGAATCAAGGATCTCTGTTAAACCAGGTGTCTTTCAGCAGGAACGCACATCAAGGTCGGTCCATGGTAACTTTTGACCCAAGGCGCATTTCCCCAGGAGCAGCGGGCCGTATTCCCTCATTCCGTGCTCGCAGACGCTTTCTAGAACATACTCCCACGAATGACGACCACTGTCTCCTCTAGGTGGACGCTCTGGTTCTCTCAGCAAATGCCGAGACGAGACCAGCTCTTGAAAGCACTGCTGGCCCCCTAAGCCCGGGTTCCGGGCTCCGCTGGTGGCGCTGGTTCACCCGTGAAGCTGGGTCTCAGGCGCAGGGCTCCGGGCCGCCCCCCTGTTCTCCGTCTCCACCTCCCCTCAGCCTCTCCCCTGCCTCCCGCCCCACTCCGGGCCCTTCCGCCGTCGCGTGGCTCTGCCTCCAGGCAGGTCCTGGTCTCCTCACAGCCGCTGAGGCCTTTTCACCACTGGCCTCTCCCGTCGGGTTGCTTCACCCGGCACTTGGCGCCACACTGTCCAGTTGGCAGTCGGTCGCGTTGCCTTGTCTTGCGGGCAATTTGTGCCTGGTTTTGGGGTCCATCTAGGCCTGCCCCTTATACACAGGCTCCTGAGGCTCCTGAGTGGGTCCCTAACCTCTCTGGAAACGCCCTTCCTTGCCAGTCCCGGCGCTGCTCCTGGGAACTCACACAGAGTCCCTCGGCGTGGCCGAGCCCTCATCCCCTCGTCAGGCGGAGGTGGCGGCGTCTCCCCAGGGATGGGGGGTTACGGGACAGGGCTCCAGCGCCCCGGGCGTGGCTTGGGACGCCGGTCTGCGTCCTTGTCCTGCGTCCTTGTCCTCTGTCTGGGGGGGGCTGGAGCTGAGCTCCCCGTGGGGTAGGCTCAGCGAGGCGGGCGGCTTGGCGCTCGGGGCTGTCCTGAGCCCCTTGCGCTCACCCCATCACGCACCAGAGAGCTGGGCTCTGGAGTTCTCGTCGCAGGACCCCCACCTGGGGCCTCGGCCTCTGCCCCCTCCCCTCTGCCGCCGTGGCCGCCGTGCTCAGGGGAGTTTCTCCAGCAGCCCTCTGCCCCGTCTGGTCCCCTGGGAGCGCCACGCACGTTACAAACATCTCATTATGCCTCCCCGCGGTCCCACGGGGTTGAGCTCACAGCAGCGCTGCCTTCAGAGAACCGAAAATCAGCAAGGAAATCTCTGCAGCAGCTCCGACGGGTGCAGAAGGGCGGGGGCTGCAGGCGCCTGCCCAGGTCTCCCGCTGGACGAGGGACGTGTGACGCTCCACATCGGCCCTGGGCGCGTGCCTGCAGCGGCACAGTGGGGAGGGCCGGCTGAGCGCCCCGGTCCCCTCCCAACACTTGTGTAAAATTGGAGTGAAATTCCCATCATGTCAAACTAACCATTTCTTTCTTTCTTTTATTAATAAGTTTTTTGTTAGAGAAGTTGTAGGTTTACAGAAATAGCAGGCATAAGCTACACGGTTCCTGTGTGCTGCCCTGTCATTAACACCTTGCGTCGTAAGGCATGAGGGCATGTTTTCATAATTGTACTGTCAACTGCAGTCCGTCGCTTACATTACAGCTCATTGTGTTGTACAGCCCTGTGTTTTTTCTTTTAATTTTTATTCTAGTGACATATGTGACCTAAAATTTCCCCTTTAACCACATCACATGTAGAATTCAGTGCTGTGAGTTACAGCCACAGTGTTGTGCTGCCATCACTACCATCCATGACCAGAACTTCACCATCAACCCAAACAGAAGCTCTGTACAGCTCAAGCATTGCCTCCCCCCCCACCCCCCACTCAGCCCCTGCTCCCTGTACTCTAGAATGAGCCTCTCATTTCACTTATTCTAATTGCGTCAAATCAGTGAGATCAAACAATATTTATCCTTTCATGTCTGGCTTATTTCATGAAGAATCTTGATGTCGTCAAGATTCACCCATGCTGTTGCAGGGATCAGGACTTCATTTCTTTTTGACGGCTGAATGATATTCCATCGCATGCGTACACCGCGTTTTGTTTTTCCAGCCATAGGCTGATGGGCACTTGGGCTGCTCCCATCTCTTGTGACTAACGCACGATGCACATTGGTGTGCGGATGTCTGTCTGAGTACCTGCTTTCAGTTCTTCTGGGTATATACCTAGTAGTGGGATTGGTAATTCTATACTTAGCTTTTTTTTTTTCATTTTAGCAATTTTTAATGGAAGTTGTGTATAAGACTCTTTTCCTCCTGCATCTTCTCAATAGTTCCTTCCTTACATATGCCCTTCTCGTTTCCTACCTGGCGAGACTTGGCTTTACGTTTGCGCATCCTTTTGAGGACTTTGTCTGGTTCTAGCTTCGTGACGGCCACTTGGGGTTCATGCCCGTTACCTTCTCCCGGCGCCGCCCAGTGTAGGTGACACCTTTCTTCCTGTAGACCTGGACCACTTTGCTAATTTGCTGACCTTTGTCACGACCTCACACAACCTGGGCCTCATCATCTTTTCAGGTAGGCATGTGTCGATCATTGTGTTTCTGTCTCAGCTCCTTGGAAAGAGGAGAAGACACAGTCTCCCCACGAAGGTGGGAAGGTGCACTGAAAGCCTTTCATTGTTCTTGCTCCAGTCAGAAGATGCAAAGGGATTGCACTTCATTTTGGCTGGAAAATCCTGCACAGGTCCAGAAAGCCTTCAGATGGGTGAGGTCTGGAAGTTTCATGAACTCTTTACTGAGAGTAGTTCCTTCAAGACCAAACTGCAATGGTAAGACTTGACCGCAGCCCCACTGGCCCCTTCCCCTCCAGCTCCCTGTTCCGAGTCCCAACACTTATTTTCCTCCCTCCCCTCCCCCATCCGGTGGCTCTTGATCTGGGAAAATGGGCCGAGACCATCCTGCTTCCCTTCCCTGGCTGCTATTTGGCAGCCAGGAGAGTTTCGGGGTCCCCCGGGGCAAGAGCCATCATGGCTGACCACGGATGGTGGCAGATTACCCATGCTTCCCCAGCAAATTCTCACCCGCTTATACTTAGCTTTTTGAGGACTGCCAAACTGTTCCACAGAGGCTGCACCATTTTGCATTCCCACAAGCAGTAGACCAGTGTTCCTATTTCTCCGCATCCCCTCCAACTTTTGTAGTTTTTTGGTTTTTTTCAATAGTAGCCATTCTAGTGGGTGGGAAATGGTATCTCATTGTGGTTTGGGTTTGCATTTCCCTAGTAACTAATGATATTGAGCATCTTTTCATGTGCTTTTTAGCCATTTGTATATCTTCTTTGGAGAAATGTCCAATCAGGTCTTTGACCCATTTTTTAATTGAGTTGTCTTTTAATTGTTGAGTTGTAGGATTTCTTTACATATTCTGGATATTAAACCCTTATCAGATATGTAGTTTCCAGATATTTTCTCCCATTGAGTACCACTTTCGTGATAATGTCCTTTGCACAAAAGTTTTTAGTCTTGATGAGGTCCCATTTATCTTTTTCTTTTGTTGCTTGTGCTTTGGGTGTAAAGTCTAAGAAACCATTGCCTAACACAAGATCCTAAGGATCCTTCCTATGTGTATTAGCCAGCCAAAGGGGTGCTGATGCAAAGTACCAGAACTCTGTTGGCCTTTATAAAGGGTATTTATTTGGGGTAGAAGCTTACAGTTAGAGTCCAACTCAAGGCACCATAAGAGGTACTTTCTCACCCAAAGTCATTTGCCACGTGTTGAGCAAGAAGGCGGGCCATGTCTGCGAGGGTTCAGCCTTCCTCTTCCCTCGTAAGGCTCTGTGGTCCCAGCTTCTTCCAATATCAGCTGTAGGCTGGCATAAGGCTCATCTCTCCCCAGGGCTCGTTTCTTTCCAGGCTCAGCTGCTCTGTTCTCTTCACAAGGTCAGCTGTAGACTATCAGGCTCATCTCTCTTCCTGGGGCTTCTGCCATGTCTATGGCGCTGTCTCAATTCCTCTGTGTTCTTCTCCTGTGTACTTACTTCTTTTGCCTTCTTGATTGATTATCCCTTTATATAGCCCACCAAGGGCACAGGGAATCAGCCCTACATGCCCTAATTGTCAAATCAAAGCCCTAATCTTAACATAATTTAATCAAAGTCATTTCAGCTGAATCTGATACAATCAAATGGTTATCACTCCCAGAGAAACACACTAGCTTACAAACATAATATTTTTTTTGGAATTTATAAATAATATCAAACTGCCACACCATGTTTTCTTCTAGTTTTATAATCCTGGTTCTTATGTTTGGGTCTTTGATCTATTTTGAGTTAATTGACATACAAGGTGTGTGATAGGGGTCCTCCTTC
>JAQZBX010111316.1:0-10302 GCA_029593785.1 Cabassous unicinctus
TTGGTACTGAGTAAATTTACACAATTAATATCAAGTAATACCCGGACTAGCTATACTATGAAATACTTCAGTTAGTCTGCACCTTGAAAGCAGTGGCCAGAAGAACCTACTTAAACAAAATTCAACAAACTTTTGTAAAAACAAACCCCAAGTCATATAACACCACAAATAATCAAAGAAAGCAATCCAATTAATCCCTCTTTTACCTTCTCAGGGATCACAGCATCTGCTGAAATTGCAGCCACCTCCTTATACTTAGCCACCTATCTGTCCAGAGAAGTGAGAGCATTGATGAACTAAAAAATAAGGCCAATAACCTCATAACATGGGGAAATAATTTCTCCTTCTAAAACCCATCCAGCTTCACCAAGTGGCTGCTCCCCTTTGTTGATTATTATCTTAATTCTTTTGGCAGTTGCACCCATATTCATATTAAGCATGCAATGTTTTATTCAAAAGCAATTGAAAACTCTAACAGACCAGCTTTTCCTCCTCAGATCACCCTCTTACAATAGTTTCTCAAGAGATCAATGCCCATAGTGTCAGTGGGAAGTAGTTACAGAAGACCTCAGATTCATCCCTTTCCCCTGCAATAAGATTATTCCCAAAAACTAGGAGGGAATTGATGGATGTAGAATGACCAAATACCTGAAAGTGATTTGTTTCTCTCCCTGTTGCTAGGATACAAGGGAATTATATGTAAATTAGAAGGCAATGAGATGCAGCCCTCTCTTGGTGCCAAATTCCATTTTTTGTGATCAAGAACATCCTCTTGAAACAATGACGTATAAAAATCAGCTTCAACTGGCTGGCTGGACCTGCACAGAAGAAGCCCCTGGCTGTCCTCACTTTAACTTGCTTTATTAACATAGTAAAATTCCCATCCTGGGTTAGAGTTAGCCAATGATTTTTTTCATAATGTAATGTATGTGCAACAGTGATTACCTGAACATACTAATTATGCAATTATATAACTAGCCATATGCATATAAGCTAATGCATAATCAAAGCAAATGTTAAGTAGTAACTTAGGTATTTAAGCAAAAGTAAAACCATAGCACATGGAGTGTGGTCTGAATCACTTCAGTCCAACCTTGGCTCCTGTCTGCAGATACAATAAAATGAAAATTCTGTGTTAAAGGTTTTTTTCCTCTACATCTCTGGTTATCTCCAAAGGACCAGCTTTGGGCCCTAATAGCTTCTTATTTCCTTAGCAGTGTGGGGCTTCAGTGAAAGGAATCCAAGAATCTTGAAAGGAACCCAAGAGACTTGGGACTGAGAAGAGACCTGAATGACAAAACTCATCTTGAATCATGTACCTCCTCCAAAGCCACACATCCTACTAAACCAGCAGAGTGGCTTTTCCTTCACATGTCCAGAATTTCCTGCAGCTACATGAAACTTCCACCAATATAAGCATGCAGACCAAATACTTACAGGCCTGAGCTCAGTGTTAAGATGCACATGGACCAGTATCTGTTGTATAAAGAGTCATTCCAACAAACCAGAGCAGTCCGCTCCATGAGTCTTGATTACCTGCCTCCCCACCACAATTTCTCCTCTTCCTTCCTGCCTTCTTAGTCTCTCACACAAGCACACATAAGTTTTTTTTTAAGATTTATTTTATTTATTTATTTCTCCCCACCCTCTTGTTTGCACTTGCTGTGTGCTGTCTTTAGGAGGCACCGGGAACTGAACCCAGGATCTCTGATGCAAGGGGGAGGCACCTAATCACTTGAGCCACCTCTGTTCCCTGCTTTGTTTTGTCTCTCATTGTGTTTTTTTTTCTTGTGTGTCTTGTTGCATCATCTTGTTGCATCAGCTTGCCACACTTGTCCATCATGTCAGCTTGCTGTCTTGCTCATTTTCTTTAGGAGGCACCAGGAACCTCCTTTCCATGCTTTGTTGTGTCTCTCATTATGTTTTTCTTTTGTCTCTTTATGTGTCATCTTGCCACCCCCATCCATTGTGCCAGCTTGCTGTCTTCTTTAGGAGGCACTGGGACTGAACCACAGACCTCCCAAGTGGTAGGTGGGAGCTCAGTTTCCTAAGCCACCTCCACTTCTCTACACATAAGTTTTGGAAGGCAGCCCTTCAGGGAACTGAACTCAATTTTTATGTCACCCAGGGCAATACCAGGGCTCTAGAATATGCTGCTTAGTATCATCCTGCCCTTTATAAATCCATAAGGCACTCAACAGGCCCTATTCTAGAGAAACCCTGGAAGATGCCCATGGATTTCCATCTCACACTCCAGCCTTGTATGCACAAACCTCAAATTATGCAGAATCTACAGGGAAAACAGGGTCCCTTTGCCAATCAGGAGATTTCAGCCCTTCTTTGAGCATCATTTGCCCAGATTTTCTCTACAGTCACCTCACAGGAAGGCAACCAGCTGCTTCAACCATGTCCTGCAGCACACCTGAATCCTCAACCTGAAACTGCTGCATAGACTATGGTATTTGGGAAGAACCCATACATGCACATGTGCATGCACATGTGCATGCAGTTGGCTGGAGCATGTTGCCTCCTCTCTCCTTTCACTTGCTGTTGCTTTTCCATGAAAATAAACCTGCAATTCCAACCTTGAATCCACTACCTGGTGGTCTTCAGGATCCACTAGAGCAGAACCTTACCTTTTCCATTAGAACCAGTTGTCCACATTCCCTCCTCCTGCTGTAACACCCAAGAAGGCAACCTGAATGGGAACCCACACAGAACCTGCACTAAGGGCCTGGCTTCCTTTGACAAGGTGTCCAAGGCAGTGCAGCCCCCCTCATCCATCACCTTCAGAAAGAGGATCTCAGCTCACACCCTTAACTGAAAATGGAGACACATTCATCATTCCCAGACAAGATTTAGCCTGTGACTCACCTTCAGGACAGAATGTTTACATTACCCAACCTCTGCTTCCTTCCACTGCTGGGGAGTCAAGAGTGTGGAGAAAACATGGGATAGGTGAAAATCCATAAAAGAAAACAGAAGGGGATAACTTAGGTTGGGTACACAGCAGCCCAGGTGGGCATCAACTGCCCAGGATGTCAAGGTTACTGTTGGCAACCTGGGAGAAAGAAGGTGTGACATGGATTTGAGTGGTAAAGAAGGGAAAGGACAATACAACTTTCTCAATAAAAAGCCCTATCCCACCAATTGTCTTAAAGTACAGGAAATAAATGACTAAAACTCAGGGTAGCCCCTTTCACAAGGACCAGGGGAACTGGTTAGTCATAAATGTCTAGGATTGCTGAAAGGATGATGGGAATTCATAACATAAGGACAAATTATCCTCCATTTCCCAAACCCAAGAAGAGGATAGTGTATTTTACATATATAAAAGAGGAGAAATGGGACCCTAGAGGGATGCTTCCATTTCTGCACATATGAACTCTGCAGGTTGGTACTGAAAGGCTTGATCCTTGCATGTGCATCTCTTGTGCCCATTAGAGGTAAATGACAGGAGCATAGAAAACGTACCTTGATCACTGCCATATTTCCAGGGGAGCACATAGGAACTTGGGAAGCAATTGATAAACATTGATTAAATGACTGACAGAAAATAATGAGGGAGAAAGTATTATCCATAGTTTAGAGATGAAGAATACAAGCTAAGGGAGTTAAGTAATCACTCCAAGGTCAAGGAGAAAATAAAAATAATTCAAAGGAATTCCCAGTGTGTCCCTGTAGTCAGTATTTTTATTTTATTCTGCCAGACTGTGTAAGGGATAGGTTCCCTTGCTTAGGCCAGAGGGTCAATGTTGGAGTTCAGGAATGTAGAAGAGGACACTCTTTCTGAGCCATCACACCCCAGCTGTGGTCATGAAGTATCCAGACCACTTGCTCTGGCCAGCAGCACCCATGCCAGTACCCACTAGTCTGATAATCACTGGGGCCATGTTATTCATGAGATGTGGCCAGATCTCTTTGTGAAGAGGAAGAGATAACTTGAGAGAGACATTGTCTGGAATTTGAGAGATCAAAATTGACTTCATGAAGCCAAATGCCCTTACTGGGTGGAACCCAAAGTTTCACCAGATCTTGTTCAGTGACCTGAGGCTGTGAGAGGTAGTCCTGGTGGGTGATTAATGCAGAATTTTTAGTACAAATAAGCCTTGACACCAACATGAGATTAAACCAGCTCTCTACAGGGCATGGTGAGGAGATGACAAGTCCATTAGTAGTGGAAGGTGAGGATCCACCAAAATATGCAGAGCCATGGCTAATATCACACTGCCCTCTAAACTGGGTTCCTGGAGCACAGGCTTCTTGTCCTTCTTCATAAACTGCAGTGGCCTGTGCAGAGACATCTCACCCAGGGTCAGCTGCTCTAGCAAGGCAGGGCCATTCTATCTCCTGGTCTCTCCTTCCTAGAGCTCTCTGGAGGCAGCAATCTGGGCACATTGGAGGCCCTCTACCAGTATCAGGGAATCCTGGAGACATCTGGGAATGCTGTGTATGGGCTGGCTTCAGGCCAACATGGGGATTTACTCTTGCAAAGATCTCAGAGAAGTGTGGTGGGCCATCCTGCGTTTTCTTCTCCTATCACAGAAGGCATCTCCTTCACAATTGCACAGATAGGATAGACCAATTTCCTGGTAAAATAATTAAGTATACTCTAGTAGGTCTAAAAGTCCAAACAATTAGTCATGGTCCCTACCAACCAGGAGCTCTCAAGCACAAATGGATAAAGTATGAATTCAGCACTATGTGTGCAGTGCAGAGTATGTGCACAGAAGACTGACACTTCATTCCACCCAGTTACATTTTTGAGCTGACATCACTCTATAAAGAACCACTCATGAAAAGAAGAGTTCTTTGGATTCACACTGTTTATTTATTAAGAGCAAAATATTAGTTTCAAAATCCCTGGATCAGAAAATTCTAAATAAGTATGTTAAATTGCTTATTATTTTATGTTACAAACTAGGTGGGAAAGTGTCATAAACAGTTTCAAATATATGGAAACTCCAGGAGTCAAGTTTTTGTAGGGGAGGCTTAGGAAAGGCTAACCTAGAAATGCCCCAGAGACTGAGGAAGGAAGTCAGGCCCTTCCTCCTGGCCAAGTCCCTCCCATCTCCACACTCTTCCCAGACCTCCTCAGGTCATGGTGCCTCCTTTTGCTCCTCATTCTTTGTAAACCTTATAAGAGAACAGCACATTGGGCAGATGCTTGCTTCACCTACCTGGGAGAGGTGCTTATAATTTTCTGAAACCCAGAAGCAGAAAAAGAGGAGAAAAGCTTAACATGTTTGGAGACCTTCATTTTGCCTTTCTCATTAAAACCTGTGCTTCCACAGTCCCCCTAGTCAGCAATCCATCTTCCATTCCTGCAGATCCAGTAGTTGCACCACATGTTATAAAAAGTAATTATAAACACAAACAATCAAAAATCTCTTTGAACCACCACCCATCTTTCCAATCAATTGATGTTTAGCTCATATTCTATAGGAGTATTTTTTAAATCAATGATAAGGAACCAGAGGAAGAGGTAAGATGGCAGAGCCTTGCATGTATATCCTCATGTGAATGGGATACATAGTACTCAACTCCCTGATATTATGAGGATTAACATCCATAATGTATAGGGCATTCCCAGCATAGTGACACACAAACAGTGCATCGTATCATATGTGGGATGAAATAGTAGAAGCTCAGTAAATATTGTTTCATAAATCCAGGCTTGCTCAGACATATTTGTCTTTTATAGCCTCACATAAACTTCAAGGTCCAGCAGAGAATGTTATATTTTCAGAGCAGTAGTGAGTGGTCTTCAGGGGAACCAACAGTGTTTGTACTGAAAGAGATTGTTGGATATTAGGGATTCAGTTGTGTTGTGCTTGAATTCTCTAGCTTAGCAATATTCATAAGTGCTTCAGGTAAAGCAGCATCAGAACCAGCAGGGAAGTTGCTAAGATGCAAATCCATGGCCACCCAAAACTTTAGAACAGGAGTTTTTAACTTTTATTTTTCCATGGACTCCTTTGTCAATCAGATGAAAACCACGGACCCCTTATTAAGTCCACACTATACTGTGTATTATTTAATAACTATATCAAACCCTCACCAACATGTCCACACAAGAATAATGGGTTTTTGTTTTTTTTTTGAATTTCAATCCAAGCTCATGGACCCCTTGTTGAGAACCCCTGCTTTAAAATAATAATTTCTTAGAGTGGGGCCCAGAGAAGCAATTCTTAGCTAAGTGGTTTTCAACCCTGTCTTTACATTAGGGTCGCATGGTGAGTTTTAGGAAATACCATCACATGGGTCTCTCCTCCACAGATAATGTCTAGTGGTCTGAGGGAGACCAAGCATCAATATTGTTTAAATTAAGTGCTCCCCAGATTATTCTAATGTGAGCCCAATGGAATCACAGGAGATCATAAATACATTTCTGAAATTTGAGTCCATGCTTTGATCTGTGGAGTGTTACATGAAGTGCCATGTATATAGAACTTGAAAACCTTTGTTTTTCTACCCTAAGATTCCTGCCTAAAGAGTTTGTTCTCAACCACTTTTTAAGCATTTTATTTTTAAGTAATTTCAAAATTGCATGAAAGTGGTAAAAGTAATACCAAACCCATACAAAGAACTGCAACATACCATCTTCCAGATACTCAGATTCACCAATTTTAACATTTTGGCACATTTTCCATATCATTCTATCTACCTGTCTATCTATGTTACTATCTATCTATCTGTCTATCTATCTATCTATCTATCTATCTATCTATCTATCTATCTATCTGTCTATCTATCTATCTATATACTTATCTACTATCTATTGATTTATCTATCATTCATCTACTTTTCTATATATTTTCTGAACATTTGAGAGTATGCTGTGTATATCATATGACTTGAATACATAATACTTCCATGTGCATTTCCTAAGAAGAAGGATGTTTATTTATGTATCCACCTTAATTAAAGATATTATGTTCAAGAAATTTAACATTGATATAAAGCATACAGTCTATATTCCAATTTTTTCATCTGTCCCAATAATGTTCTTTTGAATTTTTCTCCTCCATATTAAATCCTGTACAGAATACCATATTGCATTTCATTGCCATTATCTCATAAATTACTTTTTCTTTTTTTGTAATTGTAGAAACATATTTGCAACAAACTTTATCTCAACCACTGCCAAGCATATCATTAAGTAGGATTAATCATGTTCACACTGTTGTGTGTCACCCCCACCACCATCTATTACCAGAAATTTCCCATAACAACAAACAGATATCTAAACCCATCATGTATTAATGTCTCAATCTCCCTGCCCCTTCCCTGGTAACTTTATACTCTATATTATTTCTCTATGAGTTTGCTTACTCTAGCTATTGCACATAAGTGTAATCACACAATATCTGTCCCTTTGTGTCTGACTTATTTCACTCAACACAATGTCTTTGAGGTTCATCCATTTAGTGGCATATATCAGAACTTCATTTTTTTAAAAATGGATTAATATTCCATTGTTTGTATATTCCACATTTTATTTAGCCATTCTCCTGATGGACATATGGGTTGCTTCACCTTTGCGTTATTGTGCATAATGCTGCTATGAACATTGGTGTACAGATATCTGTCTGAGTCCCTCTTTTCAAATAATTTGTATATTGTATTAGTTAGTCAAAGAGGTGCTGATGCAAAGTGTGAGAAATCTGTTGGCTTTTATAAAGGGAATTTATTTTGGATAGAAGCTTACAGGTACAAAGCCCTAAAGAGTCCAACTCAAGGTACCATAAGAGATACTTCTCACCCAAAGTCATTTGTCAAGTGTTGAAGCAAGATAGTGGGTGACATCAATGAGGGTTCAGCCTTCCTACTTCTTCTTAAGGCTCAGTGGGCCCAGCTTCTTCCAATCTCAGCTGTAGGCTGTTGGGCTCATTTCTTTCTGGGCTGAGCTGCTCTGGTCTCTTCACAAGTTCAGCTGTAGACTATCAGGCTCATCGCTATTCCAGGGGCAATAGGAAAAATGTTCATTCCTCTTCCATGTCTGTGGTTCTGCCTTGATTCCTCTGTATGTATCTTAATCTTTGTTCTCCTTGAGTGACTATTTGTTTACATAGCCCACAAAGGGGGCAGGGACTCAAACTGCATGGCTCTAATAATGTGGTTGAATCAAAGCCCTAATCTTGATTTAATAAAGTAAAAGTGAAACCTTGAATTTAATATGAACAAAGGGTTTCATGCCTAGAGGAATATATCAGTTTACAAACATAATCAATATCTCTTTTTGGGATTCATAAAAAATATCAAACTGCCACATAAAGTGGGATTGCTGCATAAGATATTTCTCTGTTTAACTCTTTGAGGAACTGTGAAACTTTTCCACAGAAGCTAAACATTTTAGTTTCCCACCTATTGGCAAGATTTCCTATTTTTCTACTTCTTTACCAACAATTATTTTCCATTCTTTTAAATAATAGCTATTATAGTGGATGTGAGGTGATATCTCACTATGGTTTTAGTGTGCATCAACCTGATGACATAGAAGGTTGAGCATCTTCTCATGTACTTATTGATTATTTATTATCATCTTTTCATCTTTGGACAAATAGCCATTAGAGTCCTTTGTCTTTTTTAAAAATTGGGCTGTTTCTCATTTTGTTGTTGACTTGTAGAAGTTCTTTATATATTCTGGATATTAAACCCTTTTTGGATATATGGTTTCCATATATTTTTCTCTCATTCTGTAGGTTGTGTTTTGTTTTTTGATAATGTTCTTTGATGCACAAGTTTTTAATTTTGATGAATTCCAGTTTAACTATTTTTCTTCCTTTGTTGCTTGTGCTCTTGGTGTAAAGTCTAAGAAACCATTGCATATTACAAGGACTTGAATGCATTTCTCAAAATTTTGTCCTAAGAATTTTTAGTTTTAGTTCTTTTATTTAAGTTATTGATTAATTTTGAGTTTTGTACATATATTTTGTGGTGCAGAGATACACTTTCATTTATATCCTTGTGGATATCCAGGTTTTTTTTTTTCACCATTTAATGAAGAGATTTCTTTCCCTATTGACAGGACTTCACTCTCTCATTAAAATGAATTGGCCCTATAGGTATAGTTTTATTTCTGCATTCTCAGTTCTATTCCAATTTTCTATATATATGATCTTGTTTCAGTATCATGCTTTTAGTTTCTGTAGCTTTGCAAATGAAATTGGAAAGTGTGAGTTCTCCAACTCTGTTCTTTTTCTAGATCATTTAGCTCTTTAGGGTCCCCGGCTATTCCACATGAATTTGTATATTGATCTTGTACACTGCCACATTGCTGAATTCATTTATTTTATCTAGTATCTTTCTAGTATATTCATGTGGATTTTGTATATATAGAATCATAAGTTTTGATATGGTGTGTTATTTTCATTCATTTCAAGATATTTACTGATTTCCTTTGTAATTGCTTCTTTGATCCATTGTTTGAGTGTGTTATTTAACTTCATATATTTGTTGAATTTCCATTCTCTCTTTGTTATTTATTCCAGCAGAGATGATGCTTTGTATAATTTTGATATTTTAAAATGTACTGAGCCTTATTTTTTTACCCAACATGTGGTCTATCCTGGAGAATGATACATGTGCACTTTCAAAGAATGTGTATCTTACTGTTTTGGGGTGCAATGTTTTATATGTGTCCTTTATGTCTAGTTCCATTATCAGATCATTTGAATTCTGTTTCCTTATTGATCTTCTGTCTAGAGGTTTTATCTATATATGAAAGTAGTTTGTTCAAGTTACCAACTATTATTGTAGAGTTTTCTATTTCCCCCTTCAGTTTGCTGGTGTTTGCCTCATATATTATTGGGCACCATGGTTAGATGCATATATATTTGATTGTTGTATCATATTGGTGGCTTAATCCTTTTATTAATATATAGCATCCTTTGTCTCTTCTAAGTTTTTGACTAAAAGTCTATTTTTTCTGATGTAAATATAGCTATCCCAGCTCTTTTATGGTTACTATTGGCATGTATTATATATTTCCAGTCTTTCACTTTCAACCTATTTCTGTCTTTAGGTCTAAGGAGAGTCTTTTGTAACAACCTATATTTGGATCATACTTTTTTTTATCCATTCCTCAAATTGCATCTTTTTTTGGGGCTTTTAATCCACTCACCTTCAGTGTTATTCCTGTAAAGTCAGTACTGAATTCAGCCATTTTGTCCTTGGGTCTTTATATGCTATATATTTTGACCTCTCCTTTCCTTTACTGCAGCCTCCTTTTCTGTGGATTTGATATTTTGTGATGTATATGACTGATCCCTTTCTCATTTTTGTTTCTTTATATTTTTC
>JAQZBX010111317.1:0-10292 GCA_029593785.1 Cabassous unicinctus
AATAGAAGGGACTGATGGACCATGTGCAGGGAGGACTTATTTGAGTCTGACTCTGTCACTCTCAGGAGCACAGATTCCAAAGAGGAGCCCACTAATAAGGCATCAATCTCTGGGGCTATCCCCACTTATATAGGACCTGGGTGTCTCCAGAGCCCTCAGGAGCCCCTCTGTATGGGGTGACATCCACCCTGGTGTTCTACTGAGGTATGCGTAAGCATTACCTCTGGGATGACCTCCCGACTCAGTGCTTACTTCTTGACCCAGCCATTGTACTTCTAGGCACCTACTTTCTTGCACACAAGGAGACCTCTCTAGAAATATTCATCGCAGCCCTTCACGTAATAGCAAAAATGGGTGGATGGCCTAAGTGTCAGTGAAAGGGAATGGATATGCAAGGGTTTGCAACTCTAGTGTATATACAACAGGCTTCCCTGCAGCAGTTAAAATGAAAGAACTAGCTCTACATGTAGTGACAAGTCTCACATAGGGTTGAGTGAAACACAAAAATAAAAACAAAACAAAAATTTACAATTTTGAAATTTATTTAAAATTTTAAAAAAATTATAACTCCCTAATATTAGCATATATTTTTCAGAATATCATAAATGTATAGTAAAACACAGAAATATACAAGGGAATAATACACAGCAATTTTGGTACAATGGTTACCAACTGGGAGGGAGAGGCAGGAGAAGGAGAAGAGACAGAATGGGATGGAGCTGTAGTAATCTTTGCTAGGTCTCCTGATCTTCCTTCCACCTTCCTTCCCAGTATCAAAAATAGCACAAAAAAGTAAAGGAAAACAAAGTTGATCTCTTCCTCACATTACTACATACTTAATTGGCATTTGATAGTGGACAATGATTATAATCTTCTGAAAGTCAAGAAATCCATTAACTTATATGGATCTTGGTGTCTCAAACTTTTATACATTTTCTCACATTTTTCATCATAATATGCAATTATACATATATTTGTTTGTTTGTCTATTTCTTGGGTGGCTCTCTTCCAATAGATAGTAAGTGTCACAAGGGAAATGACCTCATAGTGACTTATTCATGTGTGCCCAGCTCAGTGTATGGCACACAACAGATGTGTAAAATAATGGAATTAGTATGTAATTTAAGGAAACATTGAAATCATTACTTCTCTGAAGAAGACAGAAAAAGACCATTGTACTGTTTTTATTTTCAAAAGTATGCCAGTGTTGCTTGGTAAACACATTTATGATAAAGATCAATTTTCCCTGACCCTAACTTAATTTCCTACTAAAAATCATCTCAGTTGCATGATTAAATAAATAACCATAAGTTACTGTCATTTGGAAAATTTCCAGGGCTTGGAAGCTGCTAGAAGCATGCTTAAATTATTTGGGAGATCATAGGACCTCTCATCTGCTACGACTTTTAGACATTAAATGGCTTAAGAGAAAAATGATTATAACACTGATGTATGAATTGAATAGTCTAAACGTAAACATACGTTAAGGTACTACTTCTTCCCTGGAGAGCACCTGTAGACTCAGTATAGAAAGATGGTTTCCTATTCAGCAGGAAAATAGGGACTGTCCTTGCCAAAAGGATTCATGGACTGAGCCTTTTGTGGTTAATCAGTGTTATTCCCTCTCATGTTAGGTAGGTGGATCAGCGGCTAGATTTTTCTATTTGAAAAGCAAGTATTTTTTTATGGGATGAGAGGTTTTTTATTTTCAATCATTAAAATATGAATTATTTTTCTGGATCATTAGAATACTAACTTCATGGATAGTTAATAATTAATAACTCAAGTCATCTTTTATCTTAGAAAAGATCCTAGCTAAGGGAACCCAAGAGAAGATAAGCAAATTCACATGCTTCTGTCACACAGCTACTGCTGTACTGATTGTGAATTTGACTGCAATCAAAATTGTACTTCAATTATCACCTTGATTGGCTTTATTTCCATTTGTTAAGTTGTAAACTATGAAAAATTTATATCAAAACTAATTTGTAAATTAGTTAATAAAAGTCTAATATTGTGTTTGGAACTTCAAAACAGGTTAAAAAATAAAGGAAAAAACCAATGTTTAGATAATCTGGGAATTGAAATATATATGGACATAAGGCAAGAAACAAAACATCTCATAACAGGAAGTAATACATATAACGTCTTATATATAAACACAATGTATACATATATACACAAACATACATGTAGCACACAGTTTCAACATTTAAAGTATAATTTTAACAACCCCATTATTTTCCATAGGAGATATATTTTAGGTACTGGGGTCGGGGATTGAGCCTGGGACTTCCCATGTGGGAAGCAGGTGCTCAACCAGTTGAGCCACATTCGCTCCCCTCAATAGGATATTAATAATGCATATTTATCTATTTTATATCCATTTGCTTGCAAATAAGTTATAGTCTGTGGTAGATTGAATCATGTCTCCAACAAAAGACATGTTCTTAATCTGTGTTCCTGGGGGTGTGAACCCATTTATAAATGGGACCTTTTGAAGATTTTAGTTAAGGTGTGGCCAAATTGAATCAGTGTGGGTCTTAATCCATATTTCCAGAGGCTTTATAAAGAAAAGAAATTCAGATAAGTTCAGACAGAAATAAACCCAGGAAGAAGCCAGAAGTCAGTGGAAACGGGAAGAGCAGACATAAGACCACCATGTGATAGGAAGCATAGATGCATGCCAAGGATCTCCAAAGGCTGTACAAGCCAGCATAAGAACGCTACAGACTTTGGGGAGAAAGGATGGCCTTGCCAGTGCTTAATTTAGGACTCCTAGCATCTGAAACCATGTGACAATAAATTCCTGTATTTAAGCAAACCACTGTGTGTGTCTGTCATAGCAGCCCTGGCAGACTAAGACATAGTCATCACCAAGAAGGCTGTGATTGGTTTCTTAAAGGACAAAGACAAATAAATTACGAACTACTGTGAATTGCCTGCTCTTTTAGAGTAGTATTTTCTTTTTAAACAAAGTTTTAGTCTTTGGAAATTGAGAGTCAATAAATGTGAATTTCATCTTCCCTTTTCTACCATTACCCTTCAAACGAATGAAAAAAATAACCAAACCAGAGGAAACCCATGAACATATTGTACTCAGAAAGGATACATGGGCATATATATGAATTGCTGAAGTTGAAATATACTCTCTTTAATAAGGGAAATGATATGTAGAACTTTGCCCATGTTACATTAAATATAAAGTGATTTCACTGAACATTACTTAAATGTTTAAAAATAGTGAGGTTTATGGATACCTGAATGTTCCAATGAACTCCAGTAATTAATTACACTGAATGAAAGACTTTTTTAGTACCTTGTTCACTTAAATGAATAAACAAATCGTGCAATCCTTTTACCCAAAATAATGCATAATTAAAGCTACATTTAAGTGGAGAAAATTTTCCTACTAAGCAAACTCAAAAGGCAGTACCCAATAAATCTTATTCTTAAATTTTAATTATTTATTAAGAAAACACTGTGCAGTAAAAATATGGAATCTTATTTTAATATTCCATAACAACTTGGGTTTAAAAAACAAGAGGTCTCATAGGAAAAGATTCGTGAATTTTGTATATTTTTAAATATTTGAATGCAGTTTATTATCTTACTATTTATGAATCTTCTACTAATTAATCATCAATAGTCTTACAATAAATTATTTATTGGAACACAATCAGAATATATAGTATCACATGTAAATAGGAGGTATTTCGGATAGAAGAAAGTATAAACAATAGTCTTAAGAGTAAAATTTCACTAAATTCACTAAAATTCACTAAAATTTCACATTCAAATTTTCTACCCCAAAATTGTTTTATTTAATAGAGAAATTTAAATGCTACATATAATTCTGCAAATAGAAATATGGAGAGGAAGGAACCGTGCTAGACACTTTGCATGCATTATCTCATCAAATCTTCAAAGCATCCTTCTATGTTCACAATTGCTAGGTCAGAAAAGAAATCTCTAATACCATAGGAGGGAAGCATTTTCTGCTTTGTAGGGAAAAACTGAGAAAGCTTTGAAATGAACCAAAAAGATTAATGAGTATTTTGTCTAGTGGTCAGGATTATCTCACCTTCCATCGTCGTTGAGCTATTTTACAACTCTGTACTGTTATAGAAAAATGATAGTAATGCAAACAGATTCTTCTCCAAAGAATTGCAAATTGTCTGGTAGAACACAACGGATTATTGCCCTATAGATATTGACCAATTTTACCAGTTTGCATCGATTTCTACATTCTTTTCAGTATGCCAAATGTTTAGTTTGCCACTTGGATTTTCCTTTTAACTGATTGTAACATCTTACTAGTTCTCTCATTAACTAGTGAGTTAATTAAAACTTTGACACGTTTGTTTTATATTTAAAGTCATAAGTCATGATTTTAACTTTTTAAAATGATTAACCTGTAACAGTGTTAGAAGTCATCCACCAAAATGCCTAATGGATTTACCTAACAAAGTCACATAAAACGTGTTGCGGGAGAGTGCACCTTACACGGGGTTTAAACCCAGCCAAATCTCTTTTTGGCTCCCAGAAGTGAGACCTAAAAAGCAATAGAAGGTAAGTTTGCTGACTCTGTTTCTCTATTTTTCCTCCCTTTGCTGATTTTTTGTTTTATTTTTGTTTCTGTTTTTTTTTCTAGCCAATAAGTTATTCCCGATTGGTGACAGCAATTTTGGGGAATTTTGTTTCATTGCCTGACCTTTAGTGGGCTCTGTAAATGGGTTAGTGGATGATAGTGTTCTATACTCCCTTGGGAGTCAGTTTTGTTGTCTCTTTTGTTTGTCTATTTATCTTGAGATAATTCAATTAAGAATCATGTACCCATTGGAATGGAAAAGAGCTGTTTGTTATCTGGACCATGAGTTTTTGTGTTTTCATGGTTTCTTTTGACCTGTGGCAAAATGTAGATCTGAAGTTATAAGCTCTCTTTAAGAGTTTGTAATTCAGAAAGGCCTTTACTGCTAATTGCATAAATGTAAAATATTTTCCTATTTCCAGGGTATTCATTAATTATATTACAAAGTCTCTTAAAATGAAAGAGCCTGTATTGATTGGCTTATTTAGATAAATAAGTGCTATATAAATCAAATATTCTAAAATTCCTAGAAAATAAGGAAAACTATACTTGCAATATCGTCAATGTGCTAGATTTAAATAAATTATTTTCTTATACAGGCTAACTCAAACATTTTATGAATCCTAGATTACCTAATTAAGATAAATATTTGGTAAATGAGCTTAGTTTAATAATTTTAGTTTAATAAAAAACAGCTATGTCTTTCTATTTATCAATATTAAGTATAATGTAGGCACACATTTTATTCTGTTTTGGTTTGCTTTCCCTAAACTTATACAGGCTTACTGATTAAATGTGCTAACATTAATACTACATAATATTTAAGATTTTGAAAGATGTAAATTAGTGTTCAAATAAATTGGACCATTATTCTAACAAACTTTACTTCATTAGTAATTATGTTTTGCAATATGTCAGCCTAAAGATAATTTCCACAATATCTAGCTTAAAGCCTTGCACTAATATTAAATTGAGTAAATTAATGGATAATCATTGGGTACCAAGACAATTTCTAAGATAGAATACTTAAACATTGATTACTAAGCAAAATTTTACATTTATACATATTTGTTATTTTTTTTTATGCAATAAAATGCCTATAACTTTGGGGCATGTTAATGAATGTGTTCATTTTAGCCATTTTAAAAGATGTTAAAATGATGTATATGGGTGTAGAAAACTGTGTCATGTGTGTTCTTGAGCTCTGCTGGTCTGCTGAAATACTTGTGTGTGACACACAGTTTTTTATTTTACAATCCCTAGTTTTCTTTGTGAACTTCAAACAAGTTCATTTCTTTGGTTAAAAATTTTAATTAATAGGACTGGCTATAATTAATCTAGGAGCAACAATAACAGAGAAATACAACTGCATGTGTGTGTCTTTATTATTCAAGAAAAAAAGTCATTTTGTCATAAAGTTATGATTCTCAAACTTACTGGCCTTCTGACTTATACTCATAAGCCTTATCAACATTTACCACATGGGAAATTAAAATGATAAAATGGAGAAAAAATTTAAATACTTATTTATTAATTCACTTGAAGAGAGCAATGAGGAATATATTGCATGTTTATATGATAATATTATTATGAAAATTATTCTGATGTCATAGACTCTTTACAAAGAAGCACTATCCTAAAGTAAATTGTTTGTTCCAGAATATGAAAGAGCATAATAAAGGACAAACTCAGAAACTGAACTTTATTTGTCTTGATTTATAATTCCTGAGCCTGAAAATAATCTATGAAATATACTAAAATTTTAGCAATGTTTGATTAACCTTGATGGGTTTGCTTACTTACTTGATTTACTGAGTAATGCCTTTTCCTACAATATGAAAGATGAGTCTTTACTTTCTGCGTAATGAAATTAGATAACAAAGACTGTCTTTTACCAGAATAATTTTCTGTGCTCTATATGGACTTCTTTATGTCCCTGATTGTGTAAGAAAATAAAAATGACAAAGCAGGCACCTATGATCCTATTTTACTCAAATGGATCAATTGTCCAAATCTTTTCTGAGAACTTTTTTGATTTTACCTTTCTCAAATCAAATATATGTACATATTACAGATATAATATTAAATATATATTTGTGATATTTCACATATATAGGAAACCTGTTACATGTAAAATTATCTTTTAGCTTTCCCAGAAGATCCCTCAAAAATCAGTTTAAGTTTTCACCTTGTAGAAAGAGATGCTACAATAATTAGGTTTGCTTGACATGTTACTATTGTAAGAATTGCATGTGACGAATTGCCAAATAAGAAGATATGCTTAGCGTGCCCAAATTAAATTTGTATCTGTAAACTGTTATTAGTATAAACACTTCAGAAATTGTAGACTTTGTTGGAAGTCCCTGGAAATTTGTCAATGCCCTTTCTTTCCACAGTATGTTTTAATCTCAGGGGAAACACTGATCAAAACTCTGTCCAGTTTTCTTATATTTATCAGAGTCTCAACAGTGTTTGCCTGAAGATACTAAGCAACAACAGCATAGCATTTTCAGTCATAATTTCATTTATTATTTAAAATATATCTTGCCCACAACTTTACTTCATTTATTCGAACCTAGCATCTTTCAGACCTTAAGGTCCCATTCTGTCCCTACATGTGCGCTAGAGATCTCATTGTAGACAAAAATTGCAAGGTAGGGAGAATGGTCTTTCACCATTCTCCACTGCATTTGGAGGCCATATACCTCATTTGCTAGATCTTCCTACTCTCAGCACACTTAGGTACCCTGAGTCGCATTCCTTGAAGGGCTCGCAATATTAGTTGCTAACTCATTTCTACTCCTGGGTAGAGCAATGCCATCGCATAGCTGAAATGTAAGGGTGTTTAAAGTTTCAAGGCTTAAGATGGCTGAGAGTTAAGGTACATAAGGCACTGGTAGGACCAGGTTTTCAAGCAGTTTGCCTTTTGTTATAATTTAACTCACCTCCTCAGTCTATATAAAGGAAGTTTTCTTTAAGGAAAAAAGTAAGTTGTGCAGTTATACAGTCCTATATCACACTCAGGTTTCCCTTTCTCACTCATTCCCTTGTCCCTATTATGTTGACAGTTTAATCTACTAATCGGTAGACTAAGTTCCTGGAAATAAAGCACAGGTTATTTTAGGGAGTGGCCAGTTTACCAGGAGCACAGGTCAAAGACCAAATAGAAAAGGAAACACAGGTGGTGGAGTTAACTAATTTTTCCCAGAATGCAGACTGAAGGTTGAGAACAGAGGAGATATGGGTTGTTCACATCATTTTGTCTGTTATGATATATGAGAAATCTCCCTTGTCCCCAACATTAGCAACAGAGTCTTGGTTTGTGATTGGAAAGTGACTACCACCATTTCAGGTTTGACTTTAACTGTGATATAATGGGTTTGATGCATGTCAGTTGGACCTTATCTAAAAGAGATAATACCCTTTTTTTCTGAGTAAGCTTATTTAACATAATATGCTCAAAATGGAAACAAAAACAGGCAGAAATAAAGGCTCTTGAAAATGTGGCATTTCTCTAGTTTTCACTCAGACAGAATGGGGAATTGAAAGGTCTCTGTGGAATAATGGTCTCTGTTTCATATCATCACAGCTGATAATGGATCCTCAGGGAAGAGTCAAAGAATTCCTCTGTTGCTGATGTGCATGCCTGCTTGGTTCAGAAGATAAAAACTCAGCCAGAAAAAAAAAAATCCCTGGTGCTGATTTCTCCATTCACTTGTATTTATTGACCATCTTTATGTAAGGTACTATGCTAAGTAATGTGTGTAAAACAAAAAAACATATAAGATGCACATAAGGTGTATATAATATTAGAAGTAAAAGATATGGATGTGATCTTTGTGGTTAAGAATGTAAGCTCTAGGTAAACTGCTTTGTGTTCACAGCCCAGTGCCACAATGATGTTGATTTTGGACAAGTTATCTGCCTTCTATGTGGCTCAGTTTCTTCCTTTTAAAAATGAGATAATATTAAGATTAGATGGAATAATATCTGCAAAGCATTTAGAAAATTGCCTAGAAGAGCTAGGACTCAATAAAAGCTTGCCATTATAATTAAGATTAAATTATTTCCCATGAGGAGTCTTCAATTACTAAATATCCCAGTTATGTACTTATAATATTCCAGGAGCTGCTAGACCCCAGGAAGACATCATTAAGATACAAGCCCTGTCCTCAACAGCTACTCCAAGTGTGGAATAGACATGTCAGTACTCTGTGATTAATACTAGAGTACATGTGTGTATAGGGAATGTATTAGTTATCTATTGCTGCATAACAAATTACCCCCAAATTTAGTGGCTTAAAGCAACAAACATTTATTATATCATAGTTTCTGTGGACCAGGAATCTGGGCATAATATAGTTGGGTGCCTCAGTCTCAAGGTCTTTCATAAAGTTGCAATCAAGGTGTTGGCTGGGGCTGTGGTATTATGTGAAGGCTCAACTGAGAGAGAGTATGCACTTCCAAACTCACTCACTAGGTTATTGGTAAGATTCACATGTTGTTGGATTGAGGGCCTCAGTTCCTTGCTGGCTGTTGGTGGGAAGTCTTCCTCAGTTTCTCATCACATAGGACTCTCCACAGGACAACTCACAACATGGCAGCTGGCTTCCATTAGAAAAAGTGAAAGACATCAAAAAAAGGGCAAGCAAGATGAAAGCCAGAGTCTTTTTGTAACTTAACCTCAGAAGTGACATTGTATCACTTTTGTCATATTCTGTCCATGAAGTGAGTCACTAGGTCCAGTCCACATTTGAGGGGAAGGAATTAATCAATGGCATGAATATCAGAACTTGGGAAACATTGAGACCATTTTAGAGGCTGCTAACACAAGATACAATGGTGAAGCAAAGAACAGATGGAAATTCTTTAAAAGTGGGAACAGCTCGATCTGGATTTTAAAGGATAAGTACTTATTTACTTGAAAGACATGGGGAAGGGCCTTCTAGGTAGGGAGAATAAAATCTGCAAAAGCGTGGGGATGTGCAAGAACACAATGTGATCAGTTGTCATCATGTGAGAAATTATCCTGATGTCATGGTGGCCTACAAGTACACTAACAGGCAAACTCACCCAGAAGTCATGGAAAATAAAGGCTCACAGACCAAATAAAAAAAGCTTGTATCACATGGTTTAGTAAATCAATTTAAATGCAGTGAGAAGTAACGGGAAAGACATGGGATGAGCTACACTTAGGATAAGGTATGAGCAGATTAAAGAATATCATTACCTGAGTTCCCTTTCTATCTGTAAATAACACTCTTACTTGTTATATCATATTTTTCTATTATTTTGTCTTTGGCATGTCATACAGGTTATTAATTTATTATCTGTATTTAGCACATCATTTGAATTCTGCCTGTCTCACAAGCTACTTGCTTACTCATCTATACTTAATTATCCTGTGAGTTTTGCCTATACTACATAAACTACTGGCTTCCTTACTACTTACACTCAATAATTTTTATGAGTTTCACCCATCTTGCTTGTTTTCATGTCTTTTTTTAGCAGAATTGAAATCTTCACACAATACAGCATTTGCAAATTACATTAAGTGACATCTGGAAGAGGTCTTATTTACAATGAGGTCCAGACCCACCAGAATCCAGACCAACCCCAAAAATATGTCCAAATTGGTGTATACAATTCAGTCCCCAATAGTGAGTAAAACGAATTGACTTACTACCTTTCTTTCTCCCAG
>JAQZBX010111318.1:0-10294 GCA_029593785.1 Cabassous unicinctus
TAAAAATGGATAAAAGTAAATAAATAAATAAATCTTTAATAAAAAAAAGTCAGAAAACAAGCATTGGTGAGGAAATGGAAAAGCAGGAAACCTCACAGGCTACTGGTGAGAATGTAAAATGGTGAAAACATTGAAAAACATTCCGGTAGTTCCTCAAACTAGAATTATCATATGATCCAGCAATTCCACTCCTAGGTATCTACTCAAGAAAAATGAAAACATGTCCATCCTAAAACGTGAACACAAATGCTCACAGCAGCATTACTCATAAAAGCCAAAAGGTGGTAACAACCCAAATATCAACTGATGAACAGTTAAAATGTGGTATTTACATACAATAAAAATAAATGAAGTACTGATACAGGCTACAACATGGATGAACCTTGAAAGCATTATGCTGACTGAAAGAAGCCAGCACAAAAGACTACAAATTACATGATCCCATTTATACGAAATGTCCAAAATAGGCAAATCTAGAGAGACAGAAGGTAGAGTTGTGGTTGCTTGGGGCTGAGAGGGTTATGGGATGGGAAGTGATAGCTGTAGGGTATGGGTTTTCTTTCTGAGGTGAAGAAAATGTTCTAAAAATTGACTGTGGTGATGGATAGACATACCTGTGAATATACTAAAAAGCAGTGACTTGTACACTTTAAATGGATGGGTTATTACATTTAATGGAGAAATGTATATATTTATTCATCTGTGTTTACTTTTTAGTTTTTTAATTGTTTATATTTTCGATTATTAAATGTACAAAGTTAAGAAAAAAAAAATGGATGGGTTGTGTGGAAGGTGAATTATACATCACTAAAGCCATTTAAAAAATGATAAAATTAAAAAGAGGGATACTTCTTTTTCCAGAAAGAGGGAGGAAGAAAGAAAGTGGTAGAAACCATGTTTGCAGTGGAGGGCAGGGAAATAGAAGGGAAGTAAAGGTTTGTAGGGCGGCCCCAGGCTACTCAAGGGAGCAGGATAAGGACTGCAGGAAGGTCGCTGAGAAGCCAAGGGCAGCCTTAAGGCGAGTGAAGGAGTGAGGTGGCAGGTGATTACCGTCAAAGAAAGCATTGTGAAAGTTTGAGATCTTGAAGTAGCTGTATTTTCAGTAACAATAATAAACAGCAACTCTGACTAGAATCCTGGATTTGGATGACTGGCAAAGGTCATCATTACATGTGGCTGCATGATTGTGACCATTGAAAATACGGGGACATTCTGGACAAAGGCGACATGACTGAATCAAGAAAGTTGTAAAACCACAAACTGTATAGGTAAGGTAGAAATGGATTTGTCCATCAAATTCCAAAATACCAGCTGTGAAGGAACACCCTGCAGCACCCAGGAGCAAGATAAGGGCAAATAAAAAGAGGTATCATTTCAAAGAGCGGGTGCTATATCCATGGGACTCATTGTTCCCCAAAAGTGGTCCAGCAGAAGATAACAATTATGTCAAAAGCTTCTGGATAAATATGTAAGAAGGTAATAAATCTCCTCTTCAATGATGACACCAGGTCCTCCATCTGAATTACTACTAGCCCAGAATCCTGAAGGGCAGGACCCTTGGTCTGGGGGCAGGGAGGATGGAGGTGAACAACACCCAGGATGCAGTTGAGTTGGTTCTGAGAGCTCTTTACGGTGCATCGCAGGCTCAGATGAGTCAGGGACACCCCGTTTATAGTGAGCCAATGTATGCAGCATCCTATCCGGAGGTCCCCACCCCAAGTAAATAATTAGACAGGGCCTGTACTCTTATTTCTAAATGCTCTCCAGCAGGCGAAGGGCTGCTCCTTTCTCCTTCCCTGCTTCCCTAAGGACAAAGCTGCCCCAGTGTGTTAAACCTCACAACAGTGTGCTCAAGAGGCCCCCACAGACAGCCTGCTGTGTGCAGTTCCTGGAATCTCTAAGATCCACATTATGGAAACCATCAACCAGAGAAGCCATTCAGCAAGGAAGGAAAGTTGGCCTTCACAAACCACACCACCACTCAGCAAAAGGACAGTATTTTAACTGCTTTCAGATTTTCTACAATTTGCAATTTATTCCATCTGCCAAATAATTTTTTATTGCCAGCTAGGTACCTGATGCTAGGGGGCACACAGAAGTATGAGACAAGGAAGAGAAGGTATACTATGCAGAGGAGCGAGCACAGTACTTTGTGGTAGATTGAGCCAAAGGCGGCTTCAGCAAGCTCTCTCATCCGTCTCGCAATGTGACCTTCACAGTCCCATCAAGAGGTGGAGTCTATCCCTCCTCCTCTTGAATCTGAGCCAGCCCACGACCTGGGGTGACCAATAGAACGCAGCAGCTGTGGTGACCCAGTGTAACTCAGAGGCCAGACCTTCACCAACCTGCAGCTTCTGCCTTCACAGCTTGGAACACTCCCTCTGAAAAGCCAGCCACCAAATACAAAGTCCGACTACCCCGAGGCCACCATGCTGTGAGGAAACCCAAGCTAGCCGGTGAAGAGAAGGGACACAGGCAGGAGCACAAGGTCCCTTCTGGGACCTTCCAGCCCAGCCCAGCCACAGCTGAATGCAGCCAAGTGAATGTCCCCAGCCAACACCACCGCAAGCAGAACAGCCCAGTCAAGCCCTGCAAACAAAACAGCTGTTGTTTTAAGCCACTGAGTTTTGAGGCAACAGATAACCAAAACCCATTTAAAGCCAGGAGACTAGGGATTAGCCCTGGTGCTGGCATTATCTACGTGACCTTGGGTTAGTGTCTTCCCATTATCTGTAATATGAGGGGGTGTGCTAGGTAAACTAAGGTACTTTCCATTTCTGACAGTCCATAAGACACGTGCAGCTATCAGCAAACAGTGTGGCAATGAGCGCAGGAATACAAGGGAAGCAGCAATTACTTCAGCATCAGGTGAGAATCAGACGAGGGGACAGAATCATGGACCAGGAGTCAAAGACCCCAGCGTGTGAGGATTAAATGAGGCAGCACCTAGAACGCTGCATGGCTCATAGGAAGTGCTCAATAAATACTACCTAGAATCCCTATTTGACACTTATCAGCTCATGACTCTGGACAAGTTAATCTCTCTGATGCCCAAATTCTTCATCTGAAAGATGGAGATAACACTTAAGTTCTCATTTCTACAAGAGAAGACTTCTTTGTATGTGAAAGTCTCATGTAAATCATGTCACCTGCAAACGTAAGACATAACTATATTACTCTTATCCTTTGCACAGTTAGCACTAGAAGTCCTGCTGCCTCTTTTTTTCTCCTACTCATTAATCAAGTAGAGAAGCTCAGTTGATGGTCCTGGCCTTAGGAAGGCATACTGGGAAGGAGAGAGGCAGGTACTGAGAGGTCAAAAGCTTTCAAGCTGATAATCAAGGTAAACTAAACATTCACTATATTAGAAACCAAGCATGTGTCCCCAGACCTAGTTTGCTGGTGATAAACTAAGCCTGATTTATTATATGACCATCCTGTATGGGAAATGACTATAACTCTAGGTATCTTTGGTCAACCTTAAGAGATCTAGAAGGGGGGCAGATGTGGCTCAAATGGTTGGGCATCTGTCACCCATATGGAGGGGCCTGGGTTCGACCCCCAGAACCTCCCGGTAAAAATTTAAAAAAAAGAAAAATATAGAGGTGTGTGGGTGCACCGTCAGGCCCCGCCAAGCCACACAGCAAGATGATGATGTAACAGGAGAGTGACATAAGGGAGAGCCAAGACAAGATGCGCCAAAAAACCAGGAACTAAGGTGGCACAGGTGGTAGGATGCCTCTCTCCCACATCAGAGATTCTGAGGATTGAGTCCCGGTGAAGACAGGAGAAGCAGGACGAGAAGAGAGGGCAGGAAACAGAGAGAATTGCCCAGCAAATGGACACAAAACCAGCAAAAATGGAGGGGGCAGGGAGGGTAAAATGAATAAAAGTAAATAAATTTAAAAAATAATAGGGTGGGTTGGGGAAAAATACAACAAGTGTAAGGTATGGACTACAGTTAGTACTGTAGTAATATTTTGACAATATTCTTTCACAATTTCTAACAAATGTTTCACAACAATGCAAGGTATTAGTGGTGGGGTGATGTATGGGAGCCCTGTATGATGTTATGCATGTTTGTTTTGTAAGTTCACTACTTTCACTATACACTTATTGTTTATGTATGTTCATGTATGAATGATATACTTCAATAAAATTTAAAAAAAAAAAAAGCTTTCAAGCTGTATGAGATTTCACCCCACCCCACCCCCCAGCACCCTCCTTGGCCAGGTACCCATGATGAAGGCAGAAAGCAGTCATCCCTTGTGAGCCAGCCGCTCTCCATCTAGGGTGAAATCTGGGAACAGCCCAGCATCAAAAGCTTGAATAACTGCCTATATCGGAGCCCTAGAGCCAGCAACCTGAGGATGCCCCATGGTGAGCCGTGAATCAGACCATTACCCAGCACAGAGTGGATACTCCACACAAATTTATTAAATGAATAAGCACTGGATTTGGGAGTCTGAAGTCAAAGTTCCCAAGGTTTGAAACCTGGCATTGTCATATACAGCTGTGGGCAACAACCTCCCTGGGCTATATCCTCATTCATAAAACAGACAGAGAGAGTCTCATAGTGAGAATTAAATGAGGTACTGCAGGTGAAAATCATCTAGGAGTCTGCTTGATAATTAAGTGCACATGTGTGTTTTTAACGGCATAGAGCCTCTGCAACCAGGTGCCCTTCAATCCTAGCCCTAACCTTTCAATCTTGGCAGAACCGTGAAAATGGGTGCAGCATATATCCAAAGAGTCCCTCCATCCATCCAGTGTTAATTTTGAAAAACTGCTAGTCTTTGGGAGAGAAAGATCTCAGCTCACTTTCCAAGGGTACCTGACAGGCAGCAATTTAATACATTTGCATTTTACAGCCTGTGCTTTTCCAAAACAAGGGAAAGAGTGTGGTTTGGATTTAACCCTAAAATCCCAGTGATTGTGCAACCCATGGTCATGCACATGTGGAAACCAGAGAAGGCACCTGTCAGAACAGAACAGCTTTTCCTTTCACCTCTACTCAAGTAGTGGGTTGAATATGCTGGTGTCCAGCGTCGATGACGAAGAGCTAGGAATTAAGATCCAGTCCTCAAAGACAGACTTTCCCCAAGGAAACTTCACCATCTTCTCCACTGCTCCTCTCCTGTCCCTTCTTTTCTACCTCATCATTCTCAGACCGGAATCCTTGGTCCCCTGTGTCTTAGATCTGCAGTGAGAACAGAGCTAGGGCCAACTGTGGCTCCCCCTCCTAACAAACCCCACCATCTGGGAATCCAGAAAAATTACTAAAGGAACTACATCACGCAACCCCCAGGCATTCGTTTAGAAGAGAAACTGCACACCTGGTGCTGGGAAAGGGAGGGTAAGATGGAGCAAGTTGAAGGCCAGGCTCAAGCCCAGTATTTTTCAAAGTCTGGTCCCAATCACCTGCACTGAATCACCTGGGATGCCTGTAAAAGGTGCACATTCCTGGGCTGCCCCCAGATCTACCCAATTAGAATTGGGGGGTGGCAGGAATGGGAATTTTTAATACCCTTCCCAGGTTGATTCTTACGCAGTTTTCTAACACTGACTGGGACCGGATGCAGAGGACTGTGAGTAAAGAATAAGAAAGCTTAAAAACACTTTAAATCTGAACTCCCTTCTCTCATTTTTGCAAAACAGCACTGGTGAACCAAATGAGATAAAAGCCAATTTCCCAGTATACATATATTTGTATAATATGTCCAAGAAAATTAAGTCATAAGCCTGATGAAAACTCCTACCATAAAATTTTAAAATCTGCTCACCAAATCAACAGGCCTGGGTGAAAATTAACCCAAACATCCCATCTTAGGCCAATCAGATCTATTCAGAAAAGCAAGCTAACATCTCAGCTGCAGCCCCATTCTGATGCCAACCATATCCAGTAATTCAGCTCTGAGTTCCGTGGCAGTTTCCAACGTCCGGGGGTGGGGGTCTCCCAGCTCTGGTAAATATGGTTGGGGGAAGGTTATTCAAAGGAAAAAAGATTCACTCACACATCTCTATAAGAAGAAAAATAACCTTAAGATAACTGACAGCTTCAGCTACATGTAAGACGCTGGGAAAATGTTTCCTGAATTGAAGGAAACAGAGACACCTGATGGAATAATCCCTGCGAGATACTAACATCCTGCCTCTACACAGTCGTGAAGGAGTAAAACTGTCTTCATGCCAAACCTAAGTTTCACAACTAGCAAGACAACCTACTTGGAAGTTACCTTCACTTATCAGTGACAGGCACACAGTAGGTGCTGTGTCCCTGGGTCTTTTTTTTTTTTTTCACAAGGGGCTCAAGTGGCACGAAGGAAGAGCAGAAACACTTCCAGAGAGGAGCACTCTTCCCCAGTGCCGGCCCACAGGAGCCCCGGCTGGAATTTCAAACACCAGACTTCCTCACTGGGGGGCGGGGGAGGAGCCGCACAGGCGGTGGAGCCTTATTCTCACCTGAAGGTCCAGCACAGGAGCCTCGACCACCACGCATCCCCCCAACGGCTGGACCGGACCTGGGGCTTTGGTCTGAGCCCCGAAAATCCCAGTCATCTTGCTACATTCCCTCTTAGCTGCTGAAACTTAACATTAGGCCACAAAACTAGCAACCCGGCAGCTTTCACTGTCCCCATGCTTGGATGGCTGGCGCTTCAAAGGAGCCGGGATAAATGGAGCATTTAGGAAGTGACTCTGACATCTGGACCGGGCTACCTGGAATCTACGGGAGCACCCCTCTACTCTGATGAGGAAAAAGGCTTTGCCTCAATCAGGAGGCGGC
This sequence comes from Cabassous unicinctus, assembly GCA_029593785.1. NCBI lineage: Eukaryota > Metazoa > Chordata > Mammalia > Cingulata > Chlamyphoridae > Cabassous > Cabassous unicinctus. The sequence continues at coordinate 6,785 of JAQZBX010111318.1, forward strand.
CATTCCCCCTTTAAGAGATCTTCCCGAAAGCACCTCTCCCGTGGGAGGCCGGAGGGTAAACAACACCAGAGCTTCCCTAAACCGATTCCCAAGGACCAGGTGTCCTGGCTGCGCTCACCCACCGGCTTCTCCTCGGAAGGAGAGATCGGGAAGTAACTCAATCCATTCTTTAGGCGGGTAAACATGGGGGAGTCTGCAGGTAGGAGAAGGGTGAAGCAATAGCGCTCAAACTTTATAGTTGCTCCTCGCAGTTCTGGGCAGGAGCCCGCGGGATCACGCCGAGGAGGGGGAGTCACCCTCCCTGACCAAAACGCCCCCTTATCAGCTCAATCCACCCGCCCTGCCTCCAGGATGGTGGTGCAGCAGAGCCACTCAGACAAGCCCCCTCCCGGGCAAGACTCTGCCCGCGCCCCCTCACCTTGGCTTCAAAGCAGATGCCGTGCTGGAAGGCGTCCTCGTTGTGCAAGGGGATCCGCAGGTCGTGCCCGTCGTCCACAAGGTTGTACTTGGTTTTGCTGGGCATGGTGACCCGAGGTGGACCCTCTCCTCCAGAGGCGGCGGCAGTAGCAGCTGCAGGAAGGGCTGGCGAGACCCCGGGGAGGGGAGGCAGGAGCAGCGCGCACGGCGCGTGGAAGGGGCTCGAGCTGAGGACGCGGGGCTAGGGTCGTCCTGGCTGCAAGGCGGCCGAAGGAGCGGAGACCCAGGGCGGCGCCGAGGGCCAAGCGTGAGCTGGAGGCGCTGATGCGGGCGACGCGAGCCGCGCTGTGGCCGCGCAATTCCTGCCGGCGCGGAGGGAGGCGGGGGAGGCGGCGGCGGCGGGAGCGGGCGGCGCGGCGCCCCGGCCGGGGGAGGGGAGCGGCGGGCGCGAGGCCGCGGCCCGAGGTGGGAGTGGGCGCGGCGCCGGCCCCCGAGCAGTGGTGTGGACGGCCCCGGCGAGGAAGAAAAGGCGGCGGTGGAGGTGGTGGCGGCAGCGGAGCAGGGCGCCTGTCACGAAGACGCCGGAGCAGCCGCCAGCGAGCGGCTCCTCCTGAGGGGCGGGCCGGGGCGGGCTCCTCCCGCGGGCGCCGAGGCCCCGCCTGCTGCCGGGCCCGCCCCCGCGCGCCCGGAGGTGCCCGCGCTGCCAGTGCTGCCCGCGCTGCCAGTGCTGCCCGCCGAGCAGGTGAAAGTCCGCCGAGCGCCGCGCCCCGGCTGCCCGCGCCCTGCGGCCCGACCCTGGGAACTTCGCCCCGGCCCTAAGCGCAGTGCTTGTTTTCTCTTGTACAAATTCTGAGCCTGGGCTGCTAATGGATAGCAGCAGCAGCATCGCCTTTGATTTTTGTTTTGTTTTCTTTTGGGGGGGAAGGAAAGAGGTGTTTATTTCGATTTTAAGTTTTACCAGAATGGCCCAAGTCCCAGCCCAAATATCCCGAATCTGAGCCTCATTAATTCTGGAGACTCAAGACTGAGCCCAAATGGGAGAATAGCGCAGGCACTTCTTGTTCCTTTGGGCAGTGATAGTGTGTAATGGGGGGAGTGGGGAAGTAATGTTTTTTAAAATGGTTTTAATATTTAAAAGCCATCAGCCTTGTGAAAGTGGGATAGGCAGAAAAGGAGAACTAAGGACAAGGGAACCCGTAAGCTTTTGGTTTTCTTAATAAACAGCCTTTTATAATGGTATAGGAAAATGAGCTCCCAAGTTCCTTTTAGCTGGTATATTACTATCTTAGTAAATGCTTGAGTTCAATTTGCCTATTGTTAGGAAGGGTCTATTCACATTTCTCCTTTACAGCAAAAGTTTTTGAAGAAAGTCGCATATTTATTAAGAGATAGGATAATGGAAGGCTTGTAAACCATATGCTCCTTTCCTTAACAGGGCTGAACATGCAAATCAAGTGGCCATAGGAGGAGATAGTGAGGAAATATTCAGTACCTGACAAAACCCCATAGGTTTTGATAGCTGTGATTGACATGACTATTTCCCTTGTCTCCAAAGTAACCAAAACAACCAATCAAGCCGGTGGAACCTGAAATCACTAAGATTTTATTGAATTCTTCCCCTTATACCTGCTTTTGATGCCCTGTGGACACATCCACCAAGGCAGCTCCATCACTGATCGTTTCTTATATGAGCAAGGCTTGGACTTACCCAAAACATTGCAGTGAAATTGCTTGTAAAAGATAGGTCTTCCTAGACCATTCCCATGATAAATTATACAACAGAATAATATATTATTGCCATAATTATATTTCTCATTTTGCCCTATAGTTCTAAACTACAATTGCTTTTTCCTATATACTGCCTACTCCATATCTGCTGAAATTACTGGTAAAGATGTACCATCTTTGGGGACATCTCCCTAAATAAAAGCAAGCTGATGACTGGGACAAATTAATCACATACATTATACTTTATAGACTTTATTATATTCACAAATATTAGTAAGAGCCAAAAATAATTTGCACTGAGGAACTGCATCACTAACCTTTTTATAAATACAGGATAGGAAAGTCTAATCAGACATGTTTGACTCTTTGAATGTCACAGTGATTTTTAATATGCATCATCATAAATGTACTCTGAAACCTGGCACAGTTACTCAACAACTTAGAGGCAAGACCTTAAGTAACTACTTCATTTGTATATCATATTCTCTCCTGAATTTAAAATGTTCTTTGGTTCCAAAAAGGCTTTTTTCTAGATTAACTTAGGTCCCACTGGACTGCTGATATTTACCAGAATTTCATTACTATCACTGTAACACATTGTTTGTAGACCAAACACAAACCAGAATTTCATTACTATCACTGTAACACATTGTTTGTAGACCAAACACAAACAAATACATTTGGAGCCCCAAATGTATTTCAGCATCTAATACAGAGACTACTGCCTAGTAGACATCCAATAATTATTTATGGAATATAATAGGAATAGCCAATATTCACTGAGCTTTCTCTATGTGTCAGGCACTATTCTTAGAGCCTTACATTGTTTTATCGCATTTAATAATCACAACAACCATATTACAAAAAAAAAGGCATTGAGGGGTTGCATAACTTGTCCAAGATCAGACCTTTAGAATGGAAAGGAGACAGTATTTGAATCCAAGTCATTTCTATGTGAAGAGGTGTTTCCATCATACCTGGATCTCCATGGAAGGCTTCTTATTGCAAATGAGACATATATCAAATTCAGGGTCCATGTTTTATTTAGGTGCATATTGTTGCTAAACTATATTCATTTCATTGCAGTTCGATGAAATGTTCCAAAAAGGAGGGACCTATTCTCTGCTTTGGCCTCTACCTAATATAACATCAATGCCACACAGGCGTGAAGACACCCTTCTTCCAGAAACAATAGCCATCCAAAGTAATTTCCATTTTAGCAGTGATTTCAATCTTATGGTTGCACCTTTAAATATAATACGTTTCACCCACAGCAGCGCCAAATCTATAAAAATGAATGAAGCTTTATTTCTTAAAGGGAATGCCAGTACATGTATCATTTTTCATACCTTTCCTTTTTTTAAA
>JAQZBX010111319.1:0-10296 GCA_029593785.1 Cabassous unicinctus
AAAGAGTCAGTGAACTTGAAGACAAGACAATTGAAATCATACAGTCAGAAAAACAGAGAAAAGAATCGAAAAAAATTAAGCAGTATCTCAGGGACCTGAGTGACAGCATGAAGCATAGAAACATATGCATCATGGAAGTCCCAGAAGAATAGAAGGGAAAGGAGGTAGAAATAATATTTCAAGAAATAATGTCTGAAATTTTCCATCTATTATGAAAGATGTAAATATACATGTCCAAGAAGAACAACATACTCCAAACAGAACAAATCCCACTTGACTTATTCCAAGACACATACTAATCAGAATGTCCAATGCCAAAGACAGAGAATTCTGAAAGCAGCAAGAAAAAAGGATTTGTCACATACAAGAGATCCTCAATAAAACTAAGTGCCGATTTCTCATCAGAAATCACAGAGGTGAGAAGGCAGTGGTATGATGTATTTAAGGTACCAAATGAGAAAACTACTAGACAAAAATTCTTTATCCAGCAAAACTGTCCTTCCAAAATGAGGGAGAGTTTAAAAACATTCGCAGATAGAAAATGAGAGAGGTCACCAACAAAAGACCTGCTCTAGAAGACTTGCTGAAAGGAGTCTTCAGGTTGAAAGGAAAGACAGGAGAGAGTGGCTTGGAGAGCGTGAACAGTGCATATCATCAGTGGAGGCAACAAAATGGGTGAACGTGAAACCCAGCAGTACTGCTTCCTTAATACATGACTCTGCTCTTTTAAGTCCTATGAGTCAGACAATTGAATAAGAAAAAGTGGTATTTCTTGATAATGGACATGCAAAATATAAAGAGTTAGTATGGGACAGAAACAACATAAGGAGGAGAAATAAAATAAAGGGATATAGGAGCAGAGAATGTGTAAGCTCCTGAAGCTAAGTTGGTATCTTTTCAAATTAGTAGGTTATAAATGTAGGTTGTGTAATACAAACTGCTGGTTAACCACAAAGGAAGTATTTTTAAAATATACAGAAATAGAAATGAGAAGGTGGGAAGCGGATGTGGCTCAAGTGATTGAGTTCCCGTCTACCAGATGGGAGGTCCAGGGTTCGATTCCTGGGGGCCCGAGTGGAAAGCTGGCCCATGCGGACTGCTGGCCTGCACAGGAGAGCTGGCGCAGCAAGCTGACGCGACAAAAAGAGACACAGAAGAGAGACAATAGGAGATGCGGCCGACCGTGGAGCTGAGGTGGCACAAGAGATGGAGCACCTCTCTCCACACCGGAAGGTCCCAGGATCGGTTCCCGCTGCTGCCTAAAGAGAAGACAAGCAGACCCAGAAGAACACACAGAGAGCAGACAGCAAGCGCAAAACAGCGAGCGGGGAGCGGGAGAAACAAATAAAATGAATAAATCTTAAAAAAAAAAAAAGAAATGAGAAAGGATCAGATACATAAAAAAAGACCCACTATTCAGGAAAGGGGGCTGCAATAAAGGAAAAGAGAGAGACTGAAAAAGAAAGATGTGACCTAAAAACCAAAGGACAAGGTGGCTGAAGGAAGTTCTGCCTTTACAGTGGTAACACTGAAGGTTCATGGATTAATCTCCCCAATCAAAAGGCACCGTTTGGCAGAATGGATAAAAACAGCATGATCCAACTACATGTTGTTTACAAGACCGTTACCTTAGACCTAAAGACACAAGTAATTGAAAGTGAAAGGATGGAAAAAGATAATGCATGTAAATAGTAACCAAAAGAGAGCTGGGGTAACTACACTAATATCAGACAAAATAGACTTTAAGTCAAAAGCTGTTATATGGAGCAGGCATAGATTAGTGGTTGAGCACCTGCTTCACATGTACAAGGTCCCAGGTTCCTTCCCTGGTACCTCCTAAAAAAAAAATAAAGCTGGTATAAGTGACAAAGAAGGACACTATATATTAATAAAAGGGTTACTCCACCAGGAAGAAATAACAATCACAAATATTTACGCACCAAACCACAGTGCCCCAAAATACATGAGGCAAACACTGGCAAAACTGAAGGGAGAAATAGACACGTCTGCAATAATAGTTGGAAACTTAAATATACCACTCTGATCAATAGATAGAACATCTAGACGGAAGTTCAATAAAGAAACAGAGAACTTGAATAATATGATAAATGAAGCAGACATAACAGACAGATGCAGAACACTGCACCCCAGAACACCATGGTGCACATTCCTCTCAAGTGCACATGGGCCATTCTCCAAAGTAGAGCACATTTTGGCACAAAATAGGTCTTGATAAATTTTAAAAGATTGAATTTATAAAAACATCATGCAATGGAATGAAGCTGGAGATCAATAACAGAACTGGAAAATACATAAATATAGGGAAGATAAATAGCACACTCTTAAAAAATCAATGGGTCAATGAAAAAATCACTTGGAAATCAGTAAATATCTTGAGAACAATGAAAAAAACACAACTTATGGGATGCAGAGATGGCAGTGCTGAGAGGAAAATTTATAGCCCTAAACGTGACATTAAAAAAGAAGAAAGATCATATAATACAGTGAACCCCGAGGTGGATGATCAACTGTGGTTAACGGTACAAATATACGAACATTCTCTCATGAACTATAACAAATATGCAATACTAATACACGGTGTTAGTAATAGGATGGTGTGGCAATTTGGAATTATTCATGAACCCCAAAAAAGAGAAGGATTATGTTTGTAAACTGGTTGTCCCTCTGGGTGTGATACCCTTTGATTGTATTAAATTCAAAAGTTTTAAGTTTACTTGATAAAATCAATGTAGGGCTTTTGATTAGACCATGTCACTAGGCGGGACTCAGGGTTGGGCCCCCACCCCCTTGGTGGGCTGATATAAACAGACACTCACTCAAGAAGACACACAGAAGAAGATTCAAAAGAGGAGAGCCCTTGGTCATTTCATTTCTGCCATGTGTCAGAAAGGAGAAGGCTCAAACAGCAAAAGCCCCAGGAAGAAAGATGAGCTTTATGCCAGCCTACAGCAGAGAAAGGAAGAAGCTGGGCCCACAGAGCCTCAAGAGGAAGAAGGAAGGAGAGACCAGGCAGAGATCGCCCGCCATCTTGCTTCAACACGTGGCAACAGAGTTTAGTGAGGAAGTAACCTTCAGTTGGACTCTTTAGGCCCTTGTAACTGTAAGCTTTTTCCCCAAATAAATACCTTTCATAAAAGCCGACAGATTTCTGGTACTTTGCATCAGCACCTCTTTGGCTGACTAATACAGAAGGTTTAGGGAAAACACCGCAAATAAAAGCTATGGACTATAGATAGCAGTAAAAGTATGACGATGTTCTTTCATCATTTGTAACAAATGTGTCACAACAATGTAAGGTGTTGGTGTGTATGGGAATTCTGTGTGGTAAAGATGATTGTTTTGTTAACTCACAACTTCGCAAATAAAAAAAAATTAAATAAAAGAGCTAAAATCAAAGACCTAACTGCACACCTGGAGGAACCAGCAAAAGAACAGCAAACTAAACCCAAAGCAAGAAGAAGGAAAGAAATAATAACGATTAGAGCAGAAATAAATGAAAAAGAGAATAAAAACAATAGAGAGCATTAACAAAACAAAAAGTTGGTTCTTTGAAAAGATCAGTAAAATTGGCAAACCCTTAGCTAGACTGACAGAGAAAGAGGACACAAATAATAAAATCAGAAATGAGAGGGGGGGACATTACTATTGACCCCACAGAAATAAAAAGGATAATTAGAGGATACTATGAACAACTGTATGCCAACAAATTAGACAATGCAGATAAAATGGGCAAATTGCTAGAAACACACAAATAACCTAAACTGACTCGAGGAGAAATAGAAGATCTCAACAGAAAAATTACAAGTAAAGAGATGGAATCAGTGATCAAAAACCTACCAACAAAGAAAGAAAAGTACAGACTAATTTCTGTTATGAATATAGATGTAAAAACTAGCAAATCGAATCCAACAGCACCTTAACAGAATTATACACTGTGATCAAGTGGGATTTATCCCAGGTATACAAGGTTGTTGAACATAAGAAAATCAATTAATGTAACACATTACATTAACAAAATGAAGGATAAAAGGCACATGGTTCTTTCAGTTGATGCAGAAAAGGCATTTGACAAAATCCAGCATCCTTGGGGCAGATGTGGCTCAAATGGTTGGGCGTCTGTTTCCTGTATAGAGGGACCTGGGTTCGATCCCTGGGACCTCCTGGTAAACTAAAGAAAAATATAGAAGGTATGCGGGCATGCTGTCAGGCCCCACGAGCGGGTGAGCCATCTGGTCCCACCGAACCATGCAACATGATGATGACGTAACGAGAGAGACACAGAGGAGAGCCAAGATAAGACGTGCTGAAAAACCAGGAACTGAGGTGGCACAAGTGGCAGAACACCTCTCTCCCACATCAGAGGTTCCCAGGATCGAATCCTGGTGAAGAAAAGAGGAGAGGGATGAGAGGAGAAGGCAGGAAACAGACACAGAGAATTGCCCAATGAATGGACACAAAACAGCAAAAACGGGGTAGGGAGGGTTAAGATGGATTAAAAAAAAAAAATCCAGCATCCTTTCTTGATAAAAACACTTAGAAAAATAAGAAAAGAAGAAAACTTCCTGAAAATTATAAAGGGCATATATGAAAAAAAAAACCCTGCTAGCACAATGATCAGTGGTGAAAAGCTTAAAAGCTTTCCCTCTTAAGATCTGGTAAAAGACAAGGATGCCCACTGTCCACCACTGTTACTTGACATTGTACTGGAAGTTCTAGCCAGAGCAATTAGGCAAGAAAAAGAAATAAAAGGAAGAAATAAAACTTTCACTATGTGCAGATAACATGATCTTATATTAGCAAAGTCTTGAAAAATCTACAACAAAGCTCCTAGAGCCAATAAACAAATTCAGCAAAGTGACAGGGTACACGATCAACACACAAAAATCAGTAGTCTTTCTATACACTAGTAATGAGCAATATGAAAAGGAAATCAGGAAGAAAAATTCCATTTATAATAGTAACTAAAATACTCTAATATCTAGGAATAAATTTAACAAAGGATGTAAAGGACTTATATATGGAAAACTACAAAACTTTGCCAAAAGAAATAAAAGAAGATCTTAATAAATAAAAGGACATTCTATGCTTTAAATTGGAAGACTTAATATTGTCCAGATGTCAAGTCTACCCAAAATGATTTACAGATTCAGCATAATCCCAATCAAAATTCCAATAGCCTACTTTGCAGAAATGGAAAAGTCAACCATCAAATCTATTTTGAAGGGTAGCCATCTTGAAAAAGAAGAATGAAGTCAGAGGACTCACACTTCCTGACTTTAAAGCATGTTACAAAGCTATAGTGGTCAAAACAGCATGGTACTGGCACAAGCATAGACACATAGACCAATGTAATCAAATTGATTTTTGACAAGGGTATCAAGCCACTCAACTGGGAACAGTCTCTTCAATAAATGGTGCTGGGAGAACTGGATATCCATAGGCAAAAGAATGAAGGAGGACCCCTATCTCACATCATATACAAAAATGAACTCAAAATGGATCAAAAACCTAAATATAAGAGTCAGGACTATTAAACTCCTAGAAGAAAATGTAGGGAAGCATCTTTAGGATATTGTGTTAGGCAATGTTTTCTTAGACTTTACACCCAAAGCACAAGCAACAAATGAAGAAAATAGATAAATGGGACCTTATCAAAATTAAAAACTTTTGGGGGTTATCATGAAAATGAAAAGACAACCTACAAAATGGGAGAAAATATTTGGAAACCACATATCTGATAAGGATTAATATCCTAATATATAAAGAAACCCAACAACTCAACAATAAGAGAAACAACCCAATTGAAAATGGGCAAAAGACTTGAATAGACATTTCTCCAAATAGGATATACAAATGGCCAAAATGCACATGAAAAGAAACTCAACATCATCTGATATTAGAGAAATGCAAATTAAAACCACGATGAGACACCATTTCACACCCAGTAGAATGGCTACTGTTAAAAAAACAGACAAACAGAAAATTACAAGTGTTGGAGAGGATGTAGAGAAATAGGAATCTTCATTCATTGTTGGTGGGAATGTAAAATGGTGTAGCTGCTGTCATTTGGCCATTCCTCAGAAAGCTAAGTACAGAATTACCACATGACCTGGCAATCCCACTTCTAGGTATATACCTGTGGCAGTTTGAGATTATGAATCCCAAAAAGAGAAGGATTGTGTTTGCAAACCAATCTGTTCCTCTGGATGTGACACCCTTTGATCATGTTAAATTCGGTTGCATGTCCTTTGATTAGATTACCTGTTCCCATATTTCTGTTTGGTTCTTTTTTTTATTTCTTTTCATTTAAATTCTCATTTTATTCAGATATTGTATTCCTGCTTTTCTTTAGCTCTTTGAGTATATTTAAAACCATTGTTTTAAAGTCTTTGTCTGGTGGGTCCAAAGCCTGGGCTTCTTTGTAGATGCTTTCAGATGCATTATTTTTTTCCCTTTGAATGTGCCATCATTTCCCATGCCTCTTCTCTCTCTTTTCTTATTATCAATTTCTCACTCTCTACTGGACCATTCCCCTCATAATATAAACATTCTATACCATTAAATGTCTACATCTCCCTTGACCACACGTTCATTTCTAGCCCCTGCCCATTTCTATGCCTCCCTTTATAGCAAAGGGAAGTTGACAGGGCTGTGTGTGGTAGCTATCCCCACTTCCCCAGCTCCCGTTCTCTCTCCAACCCACTGCAGCTGAGATCTCAGCTCCCTCTCTTTGGAAACCACATTTGTTGAGGTTGCCACTCTCTCCACCTTGTTAAGTCCAGTGATCCATGCTAAAGCCCAGCCTGCCTGGCCTTTTGGCAGGATTTGGCCCAGTAAACCACTCTTCTTTTTGAAATGCTCTTTCCATTTGGCTTCGTAACACCACACTCTCTTGAGCGTCCTCCCGTCTCACAGGCCAGTCCTTCTCAGTCTCCGTGGCTTAATTCTCCTCTTTCTCACCATAAGCGTTGATGTTCTCCGTCTTCTGACCTCTTCTCTTCTCAGCTGGCTCTCACCCCATAGGTAATCACCTTTGTCATTAATAAAATGAAAATGTCCTGATTCATGTCTCTAGCTCAGAACTCTCTGAAATACAAACTTGTTTATCCACCTCTCCTTGGATGCCTAATAGGATTCTCAATGTAATATGTCCAAAACAGAACACTTAGTCTTATCCTCTAGCCCAGTCATCTCTAACTTAGGAAATGGCACCTTGGCTCGCCCAGGTGCTCAGGTAAAACCCTAGAGCTACCCTTAATTCCTATCGTTTCCCTCACTGAGCACACCCAATCACCCAGCAATCCCATTTGCTTTTACCTTCAAAATATATGCAGAATTCAACCTCTTTCCACCACCCCCACTTCTACACCCTCGTTCTAAGCTCCCAACTATTACAGTGGCCTCCTGACTGTTCCTCCTGCTCTCCCCCTTCCCCCTTCCAGGCTATTCTCTATCTTGCAGCTGGAATGAGCTTTTAGAACCTTATTTTAATATACACATATCTACTCATTTGAGCAAATTAAACACTAGAAGAATAAACCAGATAAACATGAGTTTGGGGGGTGGATGTGGCTCAAATGGTTGTGTGTCCGTCTGCCATATGGAGGGACCTGGGTTCGATCCCCGGGACCTCCCGGTAAAATAAAAAAAAATATATAGAAGGTACATGGGCTGCCAGGCTCTGTGTGCCGGTGAGCCACCAGGCCCTGGGAGCCATGCAGCAAGATGATGACGTAAAAGGAGAGAGACAAGACGAGATGCTCCGAAAGCTCCGAAAACCAGGAGCCGAGGTGGCGCAGATGGCAGAACACCTCTCTCCTACATTGGAGGTCTTCAGGATCGAATCCTGGTGAAGACTGCAGGAGGAGGAGGAGAAGAGATGAAACAGACACAGAGAATTGCCCAGCGAATGGACAGAAAAACAACAAATGGGGAAGGGGGGGTGTTGAAATGGATCAAGTAAATAAATCTTTAAAAAACAAAACAACAACAACAACAAAAAAACATGAGATTGGTGATTTTCAGGGCATGGGTAGGGATGGGGTGAGAAATGAGAAAATGTGATGATACTTCTCTGAATATACCTTTTTGTATTCTCCTACCCTAACTTTTGGAATTATGTTAATAATTCACATACTCAAAACAAACAAAAATAATTAAAAAAGGAGATAAAATCAGTAAAGATGGTGGGGCAGACCAATATGTCTCCATCCCAATCCCCAGAACCTATGAATATGTTTTCTTACATGGGAAAAGGGTCTTTACAGATCAGAGGTGGGAGCTTATCCTGGATTAGCTGGGTGGACCCAAAGTCCTCACAAAGGAGCTTATAAGTGAAAGAGGGAGGCAGGAGAGTCAGAGTCAGGGCGTGAGTGAGAAAGAGATTTGAAGATGCTCTGCGGCTGGCTTTGAACATGGAGAAAAGGGCCACAAGCCAGGGAATGCAGGAGCCTCCACAGGCTGGAGGACACAAGGACATGGGCTCTCCCCGAGCCTCCAGAAGGAACACAGCCCTGCTGGCACCTGGATTTCAGCTGTGAAAGCCATTTCAGACTTGTGACCTCCAGAATAGTAAGAGAATACATTTGTGCTGCTTGTTGTATTGTTGGGTTGTTGTATTGTACTGTATTATTACCACTAGATTTGTGGTAATTTGTTAAAACAGGAATAGGAAAAAAAAATAGAATGGCAGAAATCCTAAAATTGAATATAAACAGAAAGACGTTGTACTAGTCAGCCAAAGGGGTGCTGATGCAAATTACCAGAAATCTGTTGGCATTTATAAAGGGTGTTTATTTGGGGTAGAAGCTTACAGTTACCAGGCCATAAGGCGTAAGTTACTTCCCTCACCAAAGTCTATGGCCACGTGTTGAAGCAAGATGGCTGCTGATATCTGCCAGGGTTCGGGCTTCCTGGGCTCCTCTCTTCCCAGGGCTTGCTTGTCTCTGGGCTCAGCTCTCCTGCTAGCTCCACAAGGCCAGCTGTGGACTATCAGGCAAATAGCTCGTCTCTTTTCCTGGGGCCTCCTCTCCTTCCTCACAACCGAGCTCCTCTGTGTGCTACTTCCCCAGGCTCCAGCATTAAAACTCGGCTCGGTTCCAGCTCAGAACTCCAACTAACTCCTCTGCCCTGCCATGTAGTTTTATCTCTGAGTCCCTGCCCACCAAGGGGCGGGGACTCAATGTCCTATTGGCGTGGCCCAGTCAAAGCCCTAATCAGAACTTAACCGCGCCCAGAGGAACAGACCGGTTTACAAGCATCATCCAGTATCTATTTTTGGAATTCATAACTATATCAAACTGCCACGGACATGAACTGAACTACACTGCAAATGAACTGTACAGCCACAGTGAAGGCAGAGCCACACCAGAAGACTTCTGAATGCCGTGTTTGGACCATGTATCCTCAGGCTACACACAAAAGGAACTCTAACCAGTGTTGAACTCTAACGAGTACACACGTGTGGGTTGTCAATCCTGACACTCCTTTCTGTACATTCTGGGATTGAGCAATTAAGTAAATACATCATAGACACTGCAAGCCGAATTTCTTACTGTTGGAAAAGGCCGTTACAAATATGGGAAGGGGGATGGGTAGCGTGAACTCTGCTGTTTGGTTTGAAATTGGAGGAATCAGTATGAACTCATGGGATTTTTCTATCTGTACATAGCTAGATATTGAAAGGGATATAGGCATGTGTAGTCTTGTGTATTTTTGCCTCTACTTCCCATGTCTGTTAACTGAAAAGGTCTAGAAACAAGGAGACTCAGCAATAAGGAGCACACTCAGATCTCGGTTTTAAATATCCTCGTCCACTCAAGAAAACAGCCCGCTGGGGTAGAACAAGGCAAGACAAGCCTGGAACATCTCTCCATGCCTGAAAGCAAGGAAGTGCTCAAAGACGAAGGGGAAATGACAAAAGACACAAGAGCCAGCTCAACCCCATGGCCAGATCTGGGGCGATTTTAACATCAAAACAATGACAGTAAAAGATAATAATCTATTCAATAAAGTACGAATCCATACATTTTGAAATAAATAGAAACATAAGGAGGGCTAAAAGGGGGAATGGGGAGTGTAGCCGTTGGGCAATTTGATGTAATTATGAATTCCAAAAATATAATTGGATCATGCTTGTAAACTGATCTGTTAATCTGGGCATGATTAAGTTATGATTAGGGCGTTGACTGGGCCATGTCAGTAGGGTGTTGAGCCCCACCCCTTGGTGGGTGGGGGAAGAAAATATAAAAGGCATCACAAAGAACAGAGTTGCAG
>JAQZBX010111320.1:0-10293 GCA_029593785.1 Cabassous unicinctus
TGGAGTGAAATCTTTTATGGTTAGGAAAGACACCCAAATAGTAGCCTCTAGAACTGCATTTACTAAGGAAAATATTATATCAAAACCATTTTTGGTAGCATCATTATCCCCCTCTTTATACACCCCTTCTCTCTCAATTCCCCTCTATGTTCCATATGTCCTTCTTCCCTTCCCTTCCTTTGATTTTTCTTGAATTTATTCCCTGATTCCTCCTTCCCTCTCTTCTTTCCATCCTTTCTTCTTCCTGCATTGGGATTTTATTTCCTATGAAATGGAAAAACCAAAGAATGACCATAGCTTATGAAAACATACAAGAACAAAAACAATACTGCATTCCTGGAGAGACTGCAGAGATTAGAGAAACTAACAAAGATTTGAAGAAAGCAGAATTAGTGATTACCAGAAAATCCCCATTCAATTATCTTATTTCATTAGCACAGAAAATAGATGGATCTTAGCAGATGACAGGTATTATTGTAGACTTAATCAGGTGGTGACTCCAGTTATAGGCACTGCTCCAGATGTGGTATCATTGCTTGATGAAATCAACACTTCCCTTTGTGTCTGGTATGTAGCTATTGATCTCACAAATGTTTCTATTTCAATACTTTTTAGTAAAGATCACCAGAAGCAGTGTCAACTATCCAACCCTATATCATAATCTAGACCACAGGGACCAGAATAGCTTTTCTCTTCTGCAAATCATCACTCTGGTCCACTGTATTGATGACATTGTATTGATTGAACCTAATGAGCAAGAAGCAACAACTCGAGACTTACTGTTAACATATATGTGTGATAGAGAGAGGGAGGCATATACAAGAAAAATAAAAGAACATTTTACCTCAATTAATTTCAATGCATTGGGTAGTAGGTCCCATATCAAGATATCCCTTTTAAGGTGAAGAATAAGTTATTACATCTGGCATTTCTTACAATGAAAAAAAGAAGTATAGTGCCTAGTTGGCCACTATGGATTTTGGAACAATGCATTTTTCATTTGGGGTGCTAATCTGGCCCATTTACTGAGTGACCAGAAAATCTCTTAGTTTTTAGTGGGGTCCAGAACAAGAGAGGGCTCTACAACCTGTCCATCCTTTTGTGCAAGATGCTCTGCCACTTAGGTCATATGATTTTGCATATGCAATGGTGCTCAAGGTTTCAGTGGAAAATTTAGATGCTTTCTGGAGCCTTTTCATTACACTTTTGTATAGTCACAGCACACACGCTTAGGAATTTGGAGCAAAGGCCTGACATCCTCTGCAGATGACTACTCTACCTTAGAGAAATAGCTTTTGGCCTGATAAAGGATCTTGGTAGAGAAAGAAGGATTAACAATTGGTTACCAAGTTACCATGAGAACTGAGTTTCTTACAATAAAGTAGGTGTTATCTGATCCATCAAACACAAAGTTGGGCATGCTCAGCAATATGCTATCATCAAATGGAAGTGGTACATACGAGATCAGTTTTGAGCAGGCACTAAAGACACAAGTAAGTTGCATGAGGAAATGGCCCAAATGCTAAAGGCCTCCCTCATGCTACATTACTTTCTCTGTTCCAAACCACAGTTATCGCCTCTTGGGGAGTTCCTTATGATCAGTTGACTGAGGAAGAGAAAATGTGGTCCTGGTTTAGAGGCAGTACTATATGATATGCAGGTACTATATGAAAGAGCATTGCTGGAGACCTACTGCTACTTTTTTGGGCATCCTTGAAGCACAAAGGTGATGGATATGCTACAGTGGGAAGAAATATGAGCATTGCATCTGGTCCATTTTGTTTATAAGGAAAAGTAACTAGAGATACATGTGAATACTGATACACTGACTCTTGCTGATAGTTAGTCTATATGTTCAGGGACTTGGAAGGAACATGTCTTGGAAATGGTGACAAAGGGATCTTGGGGAGAGGTATGCGGATAGACTTTTTAACCAGTTCTGCACAGATTAACTATAAGCTGTCCATTCTCTACCCTCATTCTAATTTCTGGTGACATATGTTCTAATTATTAATTCCATGTGTTTGCATAATATATTTAGTTCATAATAGCCTAATCATACAGTATTTGTCCTTTGGTGTCTGGCTTGCTTCACTGAACATAACGTCCTCCAGGTTCATCCATGTTGTCATATGCTTCACAACTTAATATTTTTTTTATCATTTCATAACAATCCATCATGTGTATACACCACAATTTGTTTAACCATTTTTTAGTGATGTGAACATGGTTTGTTTCCAACTTTTGTCTATGATGAATAATGTCACTATTAACATTGGTGTGCAGATGCCTATTCCTATCACTACTCTCAGTTCTTCTGGGTATATACTTAACAAAGGTATTTGCCAGATCCCATGGCAAGACTACGATCAACTTTCTTAGGAACTGACAAACTGTCCTTCCACAGTGGCTGCACCATTCCACATTCCCTCTAACAATGAATAAGCATTCCTATCTCTCCACATCCTCTCCAACTTTTAGTTTTCTGACTTTTTAATAGAGACCAGTCTAATAGATGTGAAGTGATATCTCATTGTCATTTTGATTTGCATTTCCCTAATCACTAGTGATTTTGAAACATTTTTCATGTGTTTCATCACCATTTATATTTCTTCTTTGGACAATTGTCTTTTCAAGTCTTTTGATCATTTTTTGTTCAGATAGTTTGTCCTTTTATCATTGAATTGTATGATCTCTTTATATATTATGGATATTAAACCCTTAGCAGATATTGATTGTCAAATATTTTCTCCCATTGAATTTGCTGCTTTTTTACCTTTTTAACAAAGTCCTTTGATGTTCAAAAGTGTTTAATTTTGAGGAGGTCCCATTTATCTATTTTTTGTTATTGTTCATGCTTTGTGTGTAAGGTTTAAGAAATTATCACCTACCACAAGATCTTGAAGTTTTCCTATATTTTATTCTAGGAAAATAATTTTGGGTAGAATTGATATCTTAACAATATTATTCTTCCAATTCATGAACATGGAATGTCCTTCCATTTCTATAATGTATTATTTTTTTATTTTATTGTAGGTAAAAATCAAATTTTTCACAATATATACCAATATTTGTAAAATGATATATAAATACATATGCATATATGTGCATTTGTTTACATAAATGTTATTTGTTATATATATATATTTTTTAATATTTTATATATATATATATTATTTTAATGTGCTTAGATTACCTAAATATTACTCAGAAATTACAGGAATTCCCATGTTCCCTACCGCCCACACCTCCAACAACATCTCACACCACAATTCCTCATCTGTGTGGTACAACACCCACAATGGATATACACTTCCTGGGATCTTGCCACCCAGCATAGACCACAGTTCACATCACAGACCACACTCTCTCCCACCCAGTTCTTCATGGTATATTCTGATGGAAAATGGCCTACATCCGTCGCCGCTGCGCCACTCAGGACAACCCCCAAAGTACCCCAAAAAGCCCCTGTATTTCAACTGCCCCTCCTCTCCCTGCCCCAAAAATGTCCAGTGGCCACCAGCTCCAACTCACTGTTACAATTTCTTCCATTGCTTGAATCACAATATGTCTACAACAAAGCACCACCAAGTCCACTCTAGTCCACAGCTCCTCCCCCAATCCTGAGGGGACTTGGATGGTGATGTCCACTCCACCTCCAAGTGAGAGAGGACTTATATCCCATGGATACAGTGGATGGGATTATCTTGCCTGCACCTGCAGGCCCTCTCCATTCCCTGGGATGGCCGTTGCCCATCGTCGTCTCCTCACCAGGTTACTTGGATGAGTCCATTGAGCTGTAGGGTAGTAGTTGCAGCACCACCGAGATTCCAGTCACAGCTGGGACATAGGTGGGCCAGAGGATACAGTCTCTGGGAGTACACCTAAAAACTCCTGCATCACATATAGGTTTGAGTAGAAGGGACTGATGGACCATGTGCAGGGGTGACTTATTTGAGTCAAACTCTGTCACTCTCAGGAATACAGATGCCAATGAAGAGCCTGCGTCCCTCCCTAAGCTGCGTGCTCGGTTGAAGAGGACGACCTTTCCCGCTAGAGGAGGACCGTTCTTCCATCAAGGGTACACAAGTAGCTGCGCTCCCCTGCTATAACCTCCAAACAAACTCTCAAGGTCTATAATGTGTTTTTAATCCTATTCATTGTTTCTCTGATTCCCATAAGTTCTGTTTCCCTTTTTTTTCAGGTTTTCAATTTATTCTTTATTCTTACCCTGTGTCTACTTAATATCACTTATTTCTTTAGTCATATTTTCATTAAATTTTTAAAATGATTTATGAAAGTTGTGTGATTATCATTGATTAATTGTTTTAAATCCTGTATCTCTTCAGGATATGTGACTTGTTCCTTTGGCTCTGCTATATCTTCCTGTTTCCTAGCTCAGATAGTAATTTTTTTGCTGATGTCTAAGCATCTGAATATTTTAGTGAATTTATTCTGATGGCCAATTTCTCACTCTTGCCTATTGTTTTTTATCCCCACAGTTCTTCTTAGATATTTGATTCAATGTATTTTAAGTCTTCAAAATTGCCCAGCTTAAGTTATCAAAATTGAGGCAGAGACTCACTAATAGGGCTCAGATTTTCTTCTTGGAGTTAGAGTACAGAGAGAATCAAAAGCAGTTTTTCTTTATCCAATTTCCAGACAGGCCAGCAGATGGCACTTGTCTGCTCAACTTTCAATGGAGGTGTTTGTTTCCATCTACATTTTCCTGTCTTGTGGTCTGGTCAGAACTGAGATTCAAAGCTGGTTCTCCTGACTGAATTCACTGAAGAAAAGCCCCCCATCCCACCTCCCTTTTCAGTTCTAACAGCTGACAGGGAGGAAGATGTCTGTTCCCTTCTCAATCATCTGCAGTGAGTCAGGGAGTTTATCCCAGGTTAATATTCTGGGGTTGGGGAGGGAGCCCTTACCAGCTGCCATGGGAGTTTAGCAACTCATGTTTGTTGTTTCAGGTTCTTTTTCACTCTGTCCCTCACTCTTCTAGGAGTTGGGAAGCACTGGCCTGGTCTCCTGGCCCCCAAAAGAGGTCCTTCGAATAGATTTTGGCTCTTTCTCCAATGTTTCTGTGAAAGAGTTGAGTCCTGCCTGCCTAATCTTACACCATCTTCCCAGAGCGTCCATTTATTTAAATAGTGACATTCTAATGGGTTTGGAATCATATCTTATTGTGGTTATTATTTGTATGTCTTTGTTGGTTAATGATGTTGAGAAACTTTGCATGTGCTTTTTGAACATCTGTATATTTTCTTTGGAGAGATGTTTCTTCAAGTTTTCTGTGCTTTTCTAATTGAGTTGTTTAATTGTTGTTAAGTTTCAAGGATTTCTTTACATATTCTGAATACAGAAACTTTATCAGATAATTGTTTTTCAAATACTGATTCCAAATGTGTAGTTTTTCATTTTGCTTTCATGTTAAATCTTTTGAGTCTCAACAGTTTTGAACTTTGATGAAGCCCCATTTTGTTTTTCTTTTGTTGGTTTGCTTTGGATGCTAAGTCTAGAAAATCATTGCCTAATACAAGGTCCTGAAAATGTTTCCCTATGTCTTTTACTAGAAGTTTGAGATTTCTGCTTCTTATATTTAGGTCTCGGATAAAGTTTGAGATGATTTATGTATATAGCATGAAGTAGTGGGCCTCTTTTTTCTTTGCCCACATTTTTGACCTGTGTAATCTTTCCAAATTGAGTGGTCTTTGCCACCTTGTCAATAATCAGTTGTCATAAATGTGAGGTTTACTCTTTGACCACTGAATTTGATTCCCTTGGTCTACATGCTTGCCATTGTACCAATACCATGCTCTTTTGATTTCTGTGCCTTTATAATAAGTTGTAAGATGAGGAAGTGTGAGTCTTCCAACTTCATTTTTCTTTCTCAAGATGGCTTTGATTACCAGAGTCCTTTATATTTTGATATAAGTTTGATGATTGGTTTTTCCATTTTGGCAAAAAATGATGGTTGGAATTTTTATTGGAATTGCATTGAATATATAAATTCCTTTGCATACTTTGAAAATATTTAAACTTCCAATCCATGAATGCAAAATATCCTTCCATTTCTTTTTATACTTTGATTTATTTTGTAATGTTTTATAGTATTCTGTATATTACTCCTTTATATCCTTGTTTAGATTACTCCTAGTTATTTGACTATTTTATTTGCTATTGTAAAAGGATTTTTTTTATGTCTTCTAATACTTTATTACGTGTGTATTGAAAGTCTACTGATATTGTGTGATTATCCTTGTACCCTGCCTCTTTGTTTAATTTATAAGTTCTAGGTGCTTTGTTATGGATTTTTCAGGAAATTCTGTTAATTGGATCATTTCACATGCAGATTGAATGATTTCACTTCTCCTTTTCCAATATGGATGCTTTTTATTCCTATTTCTACCCTAATTGTTCATGATGCTAGAGAGGAGGTGTAGGAGTTTGATATTGGTTATGAATTCCAAAAATAGATATTGGATGATGTGTGTAAACTGTTCTGTTCATCTGAGCATAATTAAATTATAATTAGGGCTTTGATTGGGCAATATCAGTAAGATGCTGAGTCCCCACATCCTTGATGGGCAAGGACTCATGGAGAAAATGACAGGGCAGACCAGAGTTGGAGTTTTAATACTGAAGCCCAGGAAGTAAGCACACAGAGGAGCAGAGCAGCTGAGCCTAGAGAGACTTGTGCCCCGGGAGGAGAGACAAAGCTGGTCACCTGATAGTCTGCAGCTGGCCTTATGGAGATAGCAGAGTAGATAAGCCCAGAGAGAGGCAAGCCCCAGGAAGAGAGGAACCCAGAAAGCCTGACCTTTCACAGACATCAGCAGCCGTCTTGCTCCAACACATGACAAAAGACTTTGGTGAGGGAAGTAATTCATGCTTTATGGACTGGTAAATATACGCTTCTACCCCAAATAAATACCCTTTATAAAAGCCAACAGATTTCTGGTATTTTGCATCAGCACCCTTTTGGTTGACTAATACAGGAAAATTTCAGTCTTTCACAATTAATAAGGATGCTGGCTTAGGGGTTTTCCCTATATTCCCTTTCTCATGTCAAGGAGGATTCCTTCTATTACTAGCATTCCTTGTTTTTTTTATCAAGAAGAGGTAAAACGCCATTTCTTCATCAGTTAAGAAGATCCTGCATTTTTTGGTCTTCATTCTGTTAATATGATTTAGTGCATTAATTGATTTTCTTACATTGAACTACATTTGCATAACAGGGATAAATTCAATTTGATCATAATATATATATTTTTTAAAGTGCTGTTGAATTTAGTGTGCTAGTGTTTCAAATCTATATTCTTAATAGATATTGCTATGAGTTTTCATTTCTTGTCATATCTTTATCTGACTTTGCTATGAGGGTGATTTTGGCATTGTAGAATGAATTAGGGAGTGTTCCCTCCTTTTTTATTTTTGGAAGAGTTTCAGCAGAATTGGAGGTAAGCATTCTTGGAATGTTTTGCAGAATTTCCCTGTGAAGCCATTGGGCCCCGGGCTCTTCTTTTGGGGGGGTTTTGATTACTGATTCAATCTCTATAAGGGGATTTGGTTTGATTTGATGTTCTATTCCTTTCTGAGTGAGGCTAGGTAGTTTGGATGTATTTATAAATTTTTCCATTTGTCCATTGCACTTAGATTATCTAATTCATCAGCATACAGTTTTCACAGTATCTTCTTATAGTCCTTTTTATTTTAGAAGGGTCAATAGTAATGCCCACTTTTCATTTCAGATTTTTTAAATAACCTTTCTCTTTTTATCTTCATCAGTCTGACTAAATGTTGACCAATTTTATTGATTTTTCAAAGAACCAACATTGCATTTCTTGATTCTTTGTATTGTTTTTTGTTCTTTATTTCATTTATCTCTTCTCTAATCTTTATATCCTTTTTCTTCCCTCTTTACGTTTAGTTTGCTCTTCTATTACTTGTATTTAAATTTTGAGGTTAAGTCTCTCATTTGAAATCTTTCTTCTTTTATAATGTAAGAATATAGAGGTATAAATTTGCTTGTCAGCACTGCTTTTCCTTCATCTCATAGGTTTTGGTATGTTGTGTATTTGTTTTCATTCACTTCAACATAGTTCCTTAATTCTGTTCTAGTTTCTTCTTAAACTACTAATTGTTTAAGAGTTGTTGCTTACTTTTAACTGATAAATTTTCTATTTCTTCCTCTGTTATTAATTTATAGCTCCATTCTGATGTGGTTAGAGAAGACATATTGTAATATTTCAATATTTTGGAATTTTTTGAAACTTGTTCACCAATGATATTCTATATCTTAGTGAATGACCCATTCACACTTGAGCAGAATGTATATTCGGTTGATATCTCTTAGTTCTTCTTGATTTAGAGAATCATTCACTTCTTGTCTTTCCTCATTTATCTTCTGAGTAGATGGACTATCCATTATTGGAAGTGGCTTATTAAAATAACTTATTATCAATGTGAAACTTTCAATTTCTTCCTTCAAATATGTCATTATTTGTTTCATTTAATTTGGTGTTCTGCTATTAGGTGACTATATTTATAATTGTTATATCTTCTTTTTGAATTATATCTTTTATCAGTATATAATGACTGTCTTTTTCCCTCATAACTGTTTTGGACTTAATGTCTATTTTCTCTTATATTAGTATGTCAAAACCAACCATCTTTTGGTTTCTACTCACATAGCATATATGTTTATGCTTTCATTTTCAAATTACTTGTGTCTTTGATTTTAAGATGAGACTGTTGCAGACAGCATATATTTGCACAACGATTTTAATACATTCTGTAAATCTCTGCCTTTCAGTGAATGGAGATTTCAGTCCATTTATACTTAATATCACTACAAATAATAAAGGATTTTCTTCTGCATTTTAATATGTAGCATTTGTAAGTTTTATAGCTTTTTTGTCCCACAATACTTCCACTAATTCTTACTTTCATACTAATATGTTATTTTGTGTGCTACCTTATAGAGTGCTTTCTATTTTATATCTAATATATTTTCTTACATTTCTCAGTTTTTACCATGGGGTTAAAGTCTAACATCCCAAATAAATAGCAATCATATTTAGATTGATACCAACTTGACTTCAATAGCAAATACATACACTTTTTTTAAATGTCACCCCTACATTTTTTGTACTTGTTACCATTTATAACTTTGTTCATTGTATTTTCAAACTATGGATCTATCATTACTTATTATGATTTGCATTTCGTAGGAAATAGGTACTGGTACTTACCAAACTACACACTCCAATAATATTGGCATGTATAAGTACCAAAGTAGTTAACTTAACTAAAGGTCTTTATTTCTTTATGCCATTTTGAACCACTGTTTATTGTCCTTTCCTTTCAGTCTGAAGAAATCCCTTTAGCATTGCTTGTAGAGCAGGTTCAGTGGTAATGAACACTGTCAGCTTTTGTTTATGTGAGAATGTCTTAAATCTCCCCTTCTTTTTTCAAAGAAAAACCTGCCAGATATAAAATTCTTGTCTAAAGTTGTTCTTTTTTTTCAGCATTTTAAGTTTATGAACTCACTGCCTCATTGTCTTCATGGTATCTGATGAGAAATCAGCACTAAATCTAATTGGGACTCCCTTGTACATATGTTGTTTTTCTCTTGCTGCTTTCAGAACTCTTTAGTTGTCCTTTGAATTTTGTACTATGATCAATATATGACATGGTGTACTTTTATTCATGTTTGTACTCTTTGGAGTTTTTGGACTTCCTTGATGTGCATATACATGATTTTTCTAAGTGTGGACACTTCTTTCATTATTTCTTTGAATATTCCTTCTGCTCCTTAATCTCTTTCTTCTCCTTATGAGACTTCCATAATGCATATAGTGGTGCACTTGAGAGTGTACCAGAGATGTCTTTGGCTATTTCCTCTTTTTATAATTACTTTTCTTTCTCCTTTTCAGCCTGTCTCATTTCAATTGTCTCATCATGGAGTTTGCTGATTCTTTCTTTGGCAAGGTCCAATCTGCGATTGAAAACATCATGAGAAATTTTCATTTCAGTTATTGTAGTCTTCAACTCCAAAAGTTTTGTTTTCTTACTTTAAAAAAATCTGCTTATTTACTAAATTTTTTCATATCATTCCTTCATTTTATTTTCATGATAGCCATTAAGTCAGCCTCTGTAATTTCCTTCATCTCCTTGAACATTTATAATATCATTTCTTAGAGTCTTTGTTTGGTATGTCCACATTATTTTCTTTTTTCATTGGTGTTTAAAGGATTTTATCCTCTTACATTGGATAGGCTATCATTT
>JAQZBX010111321.1:0-10294 GCA_029593785.1 Cabassous unicinctus
GGGGGGGGGGGGGGTGGCGGGAAAGGAAGCAAAAAATGGAGGTAAAAGCACATTGATGATGCCATTTGCAACATAAAGAAAAGCAGGCGTAAGTTTTAGGAATCAACACCATTTCAATGTTTTATGATTCTACTTACTATTTTCAAGAATGGAGATAAAAGCTTACAGTGCAGATGTGTAAAGGCAAACTGAGCTAGAGAAAAAGAATTTGGCAATAAAACTTACCTTTATAGTAGATGAAAGAAAATCCCAAAAGAGGAAGTCTACCACATGGACAGGGAGAAAAACATCCTTAAATATAGTCTTATTGGGACCTAGCTTCAACTTGATTAATTGGTCAATCAAAGCTTTCTTTATTTCCAATTTCTCATCAGCTCAAAGTTAGGCCTTTCGTGAAGAGCATCCCATTTTTATAAACAAAGTTTCCACAGGTCTGGAGAGGCAGCATCTACTCTGAGCAGGATTCTTTGTTTTAAATATTCCCTTTTCAATCAAGCTGGGAAAAAGGAAGCACATAATGTTTTAGCACAGATTAAATTCCATAGGTGGGAGCAGTGGAGAAGCAAAGAGAAAGACATATTCAGAACATAAGAGGTGAGAACAATGAGATTTGATAGTGGATTGGAAATGAGGAGGAAAGAAGAGGGGTGGAATCAAGGATGATTCTTCAACTTTGGGCTTAAACAATGCTGCAGATGTCTGAAAGTAAGTGACCTTTTCCTGAGGAGTCTTAGGAGTTGAATCTTACTGGTTTAATAAAAAGTCCAAGCCTCTTGGAAACAAGGATCATATTACTTACTTGTGTATGTTCATTAACTGGAATAGTGACTGTAGTAAAGATGTATAGATTGCTGTACAGTCAGATTCGAATAGAAAACTATATTAATGAGGATGTGGGATAAATAGAACAAAAGGCTTCTTTTCTTTTCCTGCCTGGAAAATCAATTTCTGATAAGATATAATAATTATTATGATTATAATCACTAATGTTTAAATGATTACTTTGTGTCAGTTTGGGGGCATTATACACATATTATTTCATTTAATCTTCACAATACCTACAGGGTAGAAATTGTTATTATCCACATATTATAGAAGAGGAAACTAAGACAAAAAATGCCAAACAACTTGCTCAAGGTCACACGGTTAGCAAGTGGCAGAGCCAAAATTAGAATCCACACTGACCACAAAACCTGGGTTCAGGACCACTAGGTTTTATGACTTCCCAAAGGTGAATGATGTTCCTATATAAATTTTTTTCTTTATTTTTAAAGGAGCTTTAGGTTACATAAATGTTACATCAAAAATATAGGAGGTTCCAACAGACCCTTACATCTATGGTCAAGTGATTTTTGACTAGCCTGTCAAACCCACCCAGCTCAGACAGAACAGTCCTTTCAACAAATGGTGCTGAGAAAATTGAATATCCATAGCAAAGGAAGGAAAGAGGACCCCTATCTCACACCCTACACAAAAATTAACCCAAAATGAATCAAATACCGAAATATGAAAGCAAGAACCATAAAACTTCTACAAGAAAATATAGGAAAATATCTTCAAGACCTGGTGGTAGGTGGTGGATTCTTAAAGGAGATAAGAGGAGGAATGAGATGGACTACTGATATTTAATGTATGTGGAAGTTTTGATTAGCTTTACCGTAAAAGTGTGGAAATGTACAGGGTTGATGGTAACAAATTATAGTGAGTAACAGCTGGTTTATAAATGGGAATGTGGCTGAAAAGGGTAGTCTAGGCATGTAAATGCCAATTGACAGAAAGCTAGAGAATAATCTAGGGACTGAATAGCACAGTCAACCCAGAGGTGGATGAGCATAGTGGTTGATGGTACAGATGCATGAGTGTCCTTTGTGAGCTAGAGCAGATGTACATCAGTATTGCAGGGTGGTGGGAATGTGGAGAAGCATGGGAAAAATACAACTGGAGTGACCTGTGGAGTGTGGCTAACAGTAATAATGTAATATTCTTGCATCTATGCCAAAGATGTACTGTGTTGTTAATGGGGGAGTATGGAAAAAGTGTGCCAAATGTACGCTGTGGACCTGGTAATAATCAGATGATATTATCTCATAATCTGTACCAAGTAGTCCACCACGGTGTGGTGTGTTGATAGAGGGGTGTTGTTTGGGAATTCTGCACATGTGCATGATTGTTTTGTAAGTTTACAAATTCTGTCGTAAAAATATATTTAAAAAATATTTAAAGGGTGGGTTGAGGGGAAAATACACCAAATGTAAGGTAAGGGCTGTAATTAGTAGTAAGATTTTGATGATATTCTTTCATAATTTGTAACAAATGTCTCATGACAATGCAAGATGTTGGTGGAGGGTTGATGTATGGGACCCCTGTAAGATGTTATGAATGTTTGCTTTTTAAGTTCACAGCTTTTACTATACACTTATTGTTTATGTATGTTCATATATAAATGATATAAAAAATAATAATACTATGGTGGGTTGGGGGAAAATACTTTGGTTAGTAGTAATATTTTGAGGATGCTCTTTAATCATTAGTTTAAAATGTTTCACAACAATGCAAAGTATTGGTGGTAGGATGAGGTATGAGAGCCCTGTATGATGTTATGTATGTTTGTTTTGTAAGTTCACAACTATTACTATACACTTACTGTTTATGTATGTTCATGTATGAGTGATAATACTTCAATAAATTTATATATATATATATAAATTTATTGAAGTATTATCAATATATATATCAGTATATATATATATTTTTATATATATATATATATAAATTTATATATATAGGGGATTCCCATATACCCCACCCCTCCCTCTCCCACACTTTCCCCATTAACAACATCTTTCATTAGTGTGATATGTTTGTTACAGTTGAGGAAAACTTATTGAAGCATTGCTGTTAGGCATGGTCTATATCTCTATAATTTATATGTTCATCTGTCCCATGGGATCTAAGTCCCCTCTCAACTGGAAGTAGAGCGGGCATCAGCATCCCCAAATCCTCAAGACTGAGGAATGAACAAACATTGGGGGAAATGCAACTATGGGCTAAAGTAGACTTCTTATTCTAGTAATGGAAGAACTTGTAACATTGATATACAGACAGTGGTCACCAGAGGTTCTGAAGGGAGGGAGAGGGAAGAATTGGTATAGCTTGGGGCATTTTTGGGACATTGGAATTGTTCTGCATGATATTGCAATGACGCATACAATCCGTTATACAGTTTGTCAAAACCTATAAAATTGTTCTTGTATTCTTGAAAGCAGAGCCTTCAAGCAGACCCCATAAGTGAATCAAGAAATTCTGTGAAAGTATCCCTCTCAGAGAAGAAGGAATTTCAAGGAGAGTGAATGATGTCATCTGAAGTTCCAGATCTGGAGAACTGCTCTATGCAGAGCTGTCCCCTTCCTGCCATACTGGCCACAGGATGGCCCAGTGCACAGGATGGTAAATTGTACCTCTAGAAGTACATTTGCTGCAGACTATTCCACCACTAATGGAAAGAGTACCTGCTCTCTCCTTTGAGCTAATATCTCCATGTCTGGGACCTGCAACCCCAGTGGGCATTAATATGGTTTTCCTTTTCCCATTTACCCTAAAGGAGGAAACATCAGTGGCCTCTAAACTTATCCTTGTTGCTTCTGATATTCTTTGGGATGCAGGATAACGTAGAATAATGGTTAAATGTACAGGCTTCGGGTTCAGACCTGATTTTGAGTTCAACTCTGCCACATACTGGCTTTGTAACATCAGGAAAATTACATTCACTTTCCACCCAAAGTTTTCTCTTCTCTGAAATCATGTTTGTAATATCTCCAGCTCATGAGGTCACAATGAAATAATCAAAGTAGAACAAGTGGCACCCTGTTTGGCATGTGATAGGTCTCCTTATTGCCAGCAGCAGCAGAAGTCATCTAACCTTGTCCAGGCAATACTGAAGGGAAAATTTTTCACTACATGGAACAGAAAAGTAAAACAACATAAAGAATCTGGAATATAAAATATTCTTTATCTAAATTCCCCAAAATTAGACTCATGCTAGGATATTTTCCTATCCAAACCCACAGTGATATCTCTTTCTTTGAACTGATTTGCACATAATTGTGTCTATGCCATTTAACACTTATTTGTATTCTCTAAATCAGTGTATTCCTCAGAACCACAGGATGTTAATAAGTGCTACTCACACACAAAAAAAGGCCTCATGGTCACAAGAGATTTCGAATTTATATAGGCTTCTTTATCGCAAGATTTCTCAGAGCACTTAATGTGCTTATTGAAATCTCTGAGAGGATATAGTATGCAACGTTTCAAATTTAATTGACCACAGACTCCTTCCTGATGTAGCACTCCCACAATTAGTGTTCTGCAGAACATACTTTGGCAAATAATGCTCTAGTTGTTTCAAGTGGGTCAGCCTTGTCTTTCAGGTTAAACCGTAAGTTCCCAAGAGGAGAGAAGTAATTTCCTCTTTCGTATTGCCCATAGCACAGACACCTCACAGGGAATAGAGCATGCTTAAGAAATACATATTGACTGATAAAATGAATTCTTTAATCAGCATATATTTTCTGTTTTCAGAGTTCCTGCTATGTACTGGATGTCATCCTAGGCACTAGGAAAATGGAAATTAATTTAAAACAATCCCTGCCCTCAAGAAACACACAGTTCAGTAAAGAAGAAAGGCAAGTTTATAAATAATTGTAATAGTACACATTAGTTAGGATAGCAACATATTTATAAGGCCTTGGGGTGACATAAGGAAGTGATAGCTTCACCAGGGGAGAGGGTTGTATTAGTTTGCCAAAAGGCTGCCAATGCAAAGTACCAGAAATCTGTTGGCTTTTATAAAGGGTATTGATTTGAGGTAAAAGCTTGAAGTTACAAGGCTGTAAAAAGTCCAATTCAAGGTTGCTTTCTCACCAAAGTCAGTTGCCACGTGTTGAAGCAAAATGGTCACTGATCTCTGGCTGGTCTCTGCCTTCCCCTCTGGCCTTCCTTTTCCTCTTGAGGTTCCATGGGCCTAGCCTCTTGAGGCTTCGTGCATTAGTGAAGTCCTCTCTCTCTCCAGGCAGAGGGCTTGTTTTTTTCTGGTCCTACTATATCAGTCTTGGTTATCCTGCTTTCTTTCGAATCTCAGTTGTAAGCTATCAGACAAAATGTCTCGTCTCTCCCTGGGGCTTCAGCTATTTGAGCTTTCTCCTTTCTGTCACATGGCAAGATAAAAAGTGACAGAGCTCTCTTTTCCTGTGTCTGTTTGTGTGAGTGTCCGTTTCTATCAGACCCACCAAAGGGGCGGGAACGCAACCTGAGTCACACCTTAATGACCTGGTCGAATCAAAAAGCCCTCAAAGCAATCTTAACAGGTAATCTAATCAAAAGTCCCTCAACTGCATTTAATATAATCACAGGGTATCACACTCAGAGGAATAGATTAGTTTACAAACATAATCTTTCTCTTTTTGGGGTTCATAAAAAATCTTCAGCTGCCACAAGGGTTGAAAAGTCTTCACGGAGAAGTGGCAATTCAACTGAAACTTGAACATTGAGAAGGAATTGTCCAGGCGGGTAAAGGGGCATATCCAAAAGCACAGGAAACAAAGTGCAGCTAAATTGCTAATCATAAGAATTCTGTATGGCTTGCATACAAGATACCTAGGGGTGGCAGTGGGAGATGGAGAAGAGAGGAGGTGGGGCAGCTCATGGAATGCATGGTATCTTGTACACCGTTGTAGAAAGTTTTCATTATTATTGAGGTTAGGGGAAGCCAGTGACTGATTTGGATGCCTAAAATAGTCTCAAGGAATTGTTAGTCGGTAGAAAAAGGTAGAATCCAGGAACCACATGCTCCCTGCCATATTCCCAGCTTGAGAACACTGCTTATAGTAATACAATATGATGTCTGTGTTTCCTCCTAATCTGATTTCCTAATTGAAACAAATCCCTATAATCTCACTTTGATGATACCATAAAATCAATGCAATGGTAATTTCCTCATTCTAGGTAACTCCAGTTGGAATAGTAATATCCCTCCAGTTTGAGGAATTACTAACTAGTATTTTAACTTTTTTAAAAAGATTAAGATGAAAGCCTGTGGCAAACTGTGTGTGATAATATTATTATAAACAGATCTCATTTGGAAACCCCATGATATATAGAGAAAAGAGTTATGTCAACAGGATTCTTGGAGCTATTTCAGGTCTATTGTTTTTAAAAATTATTCCTTAATATGAGAGTATAGAAGGAAGATACTTTGTTTGAAACATGCACTGTAAAATAAGAAAAGGATTATGATCCTCATATGTAGTAACACCAGCAGTTAATGAAATTGCTCTTTGGGGAGAACTCAGTGTATACTCTAAAATATATTAAAAATTATATTTGTTCCTTGAAGGATTCTTCTAGAATAAATCTCAAAGTGAAGCCCCTCCCCTCACTTGATAACATAACCTGAGATAATGCCATTAACTTCCTCCCCTCCTCTATATCCCACCTGATTATTGATCCTCCTCTCATGGCATCATCATTTTATGACCACATGTGCAAGGAGGACAGAAATCCACTGGACACATTTTCAGAGTAACCTGATTTTACAGAGCATCTTCAATTCCCTGCACAATGGAATAGGAGACAAAGAAAGCGAGACTCAAAGAGGCAACATAGTTCATCACATTTGATGGCACTAGGACAGCAGCTGCTCTTTGTTGGTGCAGTGCAAGGAAAAGGGAGACTCACTCTGGAAGATGACAGGAGGAGATAAAGGAAGTATTTACTTGGGGAAATCCTTCTAAATGAAATAACCAAACCAAACAGGAAAACAATAAAGTCCAAATGACCTGGTGGTTCCCAGAGAAGGCAAGCAAATAGAGGACAAAGCCCCAGCGATTCCCAAGGGCTCTGACTTGAGAACGTAAGTGGGACCATCCTATAGGCAAGCAGGGGAGGCTGCTGCTCACCTGGAAGCATCCGAGAAATGTCCAGTGTTCGAAGCCTGCTCTTCACCTTGGCTCTCAGATGAAAGATGTGCTTGGTGGGGTCTTAGGGAGCCAAGGTCTCCTCTCAGCTCTGCCAGTGAAAGCACTCATATTTATAAACAAAGGTAATCAGGTTCAGAGGTTCTGTCACTCTGTAACCATTTTAAGAAATAGAAGAATAAATCAATATGTCACTTAATTTATACTCCCACTTATGCGAGGGGGTCTCATAGGAGTACCTAAGTAACTTCACTAGACCCCTTTTATATCATCAGGAAAACCTGCCCTATGCACAGTACAAGATTAGTGTGATAACATGATGTGTGCATTCCAGATAAACCTCAAGTTCTACAAAATTCGACACTACAAATAACAAAGCTCATGGAGAATCTGGGGTTAGGGCAAACCCCTCAAGACCTATGCAGCTTTGCAGTGGGAGCACTTGATAACAATAATTGATAGTCAAGATGGAAATAGAGCTCTGTGCACAAGAGGAAGTGCACCCTTCCCAAAGCTGGGGGAGCCCTGCCCTGGGAAGGGATTCCCAGGTATAGATGCTCATAGTTTCTTCAAATAGAACTATAAAAGCTTCTGCCTGCACCTCTGACAACTGAGGGTCTTTTTATTTCCTACCAAAGGTTATCATTCTTCTACTATTCGGTTTTGTTTTGCCTAGGGAAAATCACTTAGGAGCCAACATATCATCCGTGTTTTGCTGGCATCATTCCCTCATGTACTGATTACACACGGGCTTATTTGTGTCATGGAGGATTGAATTTCAGCAGGACACGAATTTCTGATGCTCATCTCTCCTCCAGGCCAGATACCCTCTGGCAAAGAACTGGGAACGGAGATATGGGTTTACTTACCAAATCACGGGACACAAATTGTAATCCAAAAATTTA
Organism: Cabassous unicinctus; assembly: GCA_029593785.1. Taxonomy (NCBI): domain Eukaryota; kingdom Metazoa; phylum Chordata; class Mammalia; order Cingulata; family Chlamyphoridae; genus Cabassous; species Cabassous unicinctus. The sequence goes on from JAQZBX010111321.1 coordinate 7,880, forward strand.
TCACCATTTTCCTTTTTGTATAGCAGATAGCAAGGGGGTGTCAGAACTGTGGGGAACAAACTTGAAGGTGGGTACAGGCAGATGAAGGCATAGCTCCATGGAGGGATTTTGTAACATTAGAATGTTTTGTGGGAGGCACGAAAAGCCTGTACAAGTGCAATGGACTTACCGAGAATGGGGGTGGTGGGGAGAGGGCAGCAGGGTAAGAAGAAATTAGAATGCAGTGTCCTGGAAGCCAGAAAGAAAAGGATTTCAACAACTGCCAACTGTGCATAATACTATTGAGCAATCAAGTAAACAAGTTACAGGAAAACGCCACTGGATCTGGCAACATGGAAAATAGTGTTTTGTTTCAGGAGACCAGTCTAAGAACTGGGACAGAAGCCTGAGTGGAATAGGCTGGGAATGGAATGTGTAGTGAAGAAATGAAGAGTCTTTACATCAGGGGTCGTAAAGGGCCTGATAGTAAATATTTTCGGCTTTGTGAGCCATATGGTTACTGTCACAGCTACTCATTTCTGCCCTTGTAGCACAAAAGCAGCCATAGACAACAAATAAACAAGTGGATGTGGCTGTGTTCCAATAAAACTTTACTTATGAACAATGAAATTTGAATTTCCTGTAATTTTCACATCATAAAATATCATTCTTATGATTCTTTTCCAACCATTTAAAAATGTGAAAACCATTCTTAGCTCCTGGGCTGTGCAAAAGTAGGCAGCAGGCCAGATTTGACCTGTAGGCCATGTTATGCCGACCCCTGAGAAGGGCCACCCTTTGGAGAAGGTTTTTTGTGAATGGCATTAAGTAGATGGCATAGAATCTATAGGTAAAAAGGGAAGTGCAGGGAAGATATTTCTCTCTTGTTTTCTAATCTATCCTCAACTTCCACACACAGCTGAGCACTTAACAAGTGCTCAATAAATATATGATAAATGAATTAATTTTAACTTTGATCAGAGTCTGATGTCTGTCTACTTTCTATTTCACACAATAGCCCAAATTAAAACCTACAAAAGTTCCCACCAGCTAATATAATAATAACCAGTCTATATGCTAATGAGTCCTGTGTTCCTTCTGGGACTCACATGCCTGCCTGCCAAGCTGGCTGCCTGCTTACTTGGCCTTTCTTAGAATCTCCCAATGCAGACAGCTGCCTGTGCACTCAGACTCAAACCCTGCAAACTCAGCTGAACCTAAGCATCCTGTTCTTTGAAAACAGTCCCCACTGAGTATGGAAATACCCCACCTCATCTTTTTTATTTATTTTATTTATTTATTTTTTAGGAGGTACTGGGGCTTGAACCCGGGACCTCATACATGTGAAGCAGGTACTCAACCACTGAGCTACACCCGCTCCTCCGCCTTATCTTGATGTCAATTTTCTTTTAGTAAAGGATCCCTTTCTCTAATAGATATACTTAGCTAAATGAATACAGCTTAGCCAAGAATGTACATGTATGTACACAAACATGCAGGTTTTTTTGCTTTGCTCTGTCATTTCCCTCCTTCCCTATACAGGCCCACTACCTTGTCTTTCTTACAGCTTCTGAGCTGCTTTGCCTGATAAGCTCATGGATGGCTAAGCCCTTTCAGACACCCCCAGGGTCTCTGGCAGCTGTGCTGACTGAGGGAGCAGATAACCCTGGGTTTGAGGAGTGACAGAATTTTCCTTGATCCACAACCTGACTTGCTAAGCATTCTGCTCCACACAGATCCAGGGTGTGTGTTTTCAAAGATCACCCATGGAGACAGAGCCAGGGAGAGAGACTGTCGGCATAGAATTTCTTCCACAAAAAATCTCAGAGCAAATGCCCGCATCATTCTTTCCCTCCTCTGAACTCACGTCATTTACGATGTAGGCCACTTGGAATTGAATCACGCGTGCTGTGGGATTAAAGTCCTCCACACACCTTTTCAGCCTTATCATTCTTTGCACACTCTTGTTCCTCCTCCAAAGCCTACATTTGACTCACACTGAATTTTCTGCCATTTTTGAACAATCTGTTTTCCTCCACTCCATTTGTTTACTCATTTTGCATCCTTAGCCTGAAATGCCTCCAATCTACCCCCCCACCACCACCACTCCCATCTCTTTCTCTCAAAATCCTACCCATCCTTCAAGGCTCTAATAATTCTCTCTCCTCCAGGAAGTTTTCCCAGATGCCCGTGTTGGCAGTCTTGTCTCCAGACCCTACCTTTCAGTTCCCTTTGTTTCCTCCCTCACTGCAACATCTGCCATATCTAGCAGGACCCAATGGAGGGCATGCGTGCTCAAGAGTAAGATAGACTTGGTTCAAATCTCGTCTCTGCCATTTACTCTCAAAGGGATCTTAGTCAAATCAGTTAACCTCTCTGAGCCTCTGTTTTCTCATTTATAAATTGCCTAAACATTTCCAGGTTTACTTGAGTAAC
>JAQZBX010111322.1:0-10295 GCA_029593785.1 Cabassous unicinctus
AAAAAAATGGCTGCCCAAAGAAGCCCAGATGGTAATCCTGAGAATCTGTGGCTAAGTTACAGTACATGGTAAGGGGAATTAGGTTTTCGGGTGGGATTAAGATTGCTAACCAGTTGACCTAAAGATAATAGTGAGATTATCCTGGATTATCCGGTGTGAGCACAATGTCATCACAAGTATCCTTAAAAGGTGGAAGAGGGAGAGAAGAATCAGGGTCAGAGAGCTGCGATGTGAGAAAGACTCAACCAGCATTGCTGGCTATGAAGGTGGAAGAGGGCCGCAAGCTAAGGAATGTGGGAGTCCTCCAGGAGCCGGGAAAGGCAGAGAAATGCATCCTCTCCTAGAGTTTCCAGAAGGAAGGCATGCCTTTCAACGCCGTGTTTTAGCCAGTAAGAGCAGTGTTACACACGGTCTTCCAGAGCTGTGAGATAATAAATCTGCGTTGTTTCAAGCCACGCAGGGTGGTAATGTGTTAGAGCAGCCCTAGGAAACAAGGACACACAGGAGGGTCACTGGGTGCCTTTTGAGTTTCCTACTTAAAAAAAAAAAATGCCAGAACTCCGTCCAGTCTCCCCTCCACTGATGCCGGGTCAGGGCTCAACTTCTCTTGACCTTGGGCTTCCCTCTCTCTAGCATTCCCAGTGATGCATTCCAGTGGCTCTGAGAATAAACCTGAACATATCAAGACTGCTGCACCCTCCTCTTGATTTAATATGACATTTGTGGATTTTGTTAATGGCAATTTCATAAAAATTTTATTCTTCTCAATGTACAAAAAGTCATTAGGTTTGTTGCAGTTGTAAAATTTGCATGCTTCAGAGGTCAAGACCCCCCACGCTTAAGCCCAAAGAATCCTCAGGAATCATCTAGGCAAGCGCTCACAGAGGATGAACTTTAGCTGCCAACCCTAGGTGGAGAGTTGCACCTCTTCAACCCGTTCCCCCTTCTCCCAGCCCATACTCTTCCGTGCTTTGTCCTCTTTTGGACATAGAGCAGAGAGGGAGGACATCCACCCTTGCTTTCCCGATAGCCTTCTGGGGTTCTGGGACTCCCACTTATGTAAGCCAGCCCCACCCCATTTCTGGCACACCCCAGATACGAGCAGCTCCAACCAGTCCAGGACTGTGAGGCTGACTCCTTCGTAAAGTGTGTAAAATAGTGTTTCCTGGGAAAGCCGGACACGTTGTCTTCCTCTTAACCACGCTACCAAATGAATTCAACAATATGCCAAAGGAGCCTGCTCCTTTTGTGCCATCCTCCTGCACTTTCCTCCAAGGCCTCTTAGTAATCTCCCCTCTGGGTGGGAATAACAACACCCATTGATACTCCTGGGACTTGAGCAAAATGCGTTTATTTCCTTGCAGTCAATGGTGCTTAAACAGAAGCAGGCCATTTACGTTGTGATTTGCCCGTGTACACTCTAAGGGCTACACATTGTTTCCTGTTCGGGGGTGCCTGGGTCTGGGCTTCAGCATCTCCCCTTTCCACACCACCTGGCTGGTGAGTGGCCGGATGGGGAAGAAGGAAGGCACAATGTGGCTTCTTATTTCTGCACTGCCACCCGCTAACTGTGTAACCTGGGCGAGTGGCAAACCTCACTGATGCTTAGTTTCTCACCTGTAGAATGGGGAGAGAAAAGGAGAGAGTATGTGTGGAGCTCCTAGCTCATTGGTGACGTGGAAGAGGTGCTTGGTCGATGTTAAGCTTCCTTCCCCTTGCATGTGAAGAACAAGGGACTGATTTCCTCCTATTGTGTATCTCAACATCCAATGTAGCATCCTGAGTCTCCCTTGCTGCTGCGTGGCATGAAGGTTAACTGAAATAAGGCAGAGTATGCTGCATCCGAGTCTCGTTCCATTGCTCCAAGGTGAGGTGTAGCAGCAGCAGTGAAGGTTTCTTCTGCGAGGAAAGGTGCTGCTCACACAAAGCTGGTTCTTGCTTCTTGAGGAGGTAGCAGGGGCAGGAATCCTTCTTCCAGTTTAGCTGAGTTGTCAGGAGAGCAATAAAAGGCAAGCAGAGAGATTCTCTGGGCCAGTGAGGAGAAGCAGGTTGTAAATGCCGACTCAGAGACCCCTGTGGGAAGAAAAACCTGCTGCTGAGCAATCTCTGGACCTCAGGTGACGAAGATGATGAAGATGGGCTCAGCCGAAGTAACTCAGCTCAGAGTCATTTGACAGCCTTGCACCGGCCATATCTCCTGGGAGACGTGAAGCGGCCTTAACAGGCCTCTGCCTCTCGTCTCATGCTTGCTGTTACTCGGGCATTCATTAAAGTCTTGTATCAATATGGGACACCAGAAATGACTGGAAAGTTGATTTCCCAGGGGCACATTGAGAAGACAGCCCTATGCTTGGCCCCCACTGGGCTTCCAGGGTCGGACTGGGGGCTTGGCGTCTGTTTCCTCGTGGGCAGGCGTTCTCTCCGAGCTTATTCTGCGGGTGTGGCAGGTGGGGTTTGGGCCAGTGCCAAGACACACCTCTGAAAGTGGGAAAGCCACACTGTCAGGAGCGGACCAAAGGCAACTTCAGGTTCTTTTTTCATAGATGCCATTAGCCTTCCTTTGTTAAAAGTTGGTGAAGGGTAACTATCCTTCCGCAGCTTTGACACCAGCTAATAATGGGGAAAAGTCTGATTAACTTATCTTACACCTACAGATATTTGTTTTAAAACACTAACAAAAAGGCACACACCATACATACAGTCTATTCTTCAGGCTTCATGAAACCCTACTTCTCTGTCATTTTAGGTGCTTCGCCTATACCTTGCGCAAAAGAGTCACGGAGGCAGGTGAGACAGTATTCTGAAGGCAAAATTCAGTTAAGCTTATGATCATCATCAGGCAGCCAAAGTCCTCCCAACCCAAGGCTTGAGACTAGAACGTGGGCTCATGCTTCAAGCACCATACCCTGACCCCAGGCTCCTTTGATCTGTATTTGCAGACAAGTTGGGAAGAGTCCTCAAAATATTTTTCGCTAATTCACATATGTTGCTTAGCATTGACTTCAGCAATGGCAGCCCATTTCTATTATCTATTATACCCTTTAAGAAAGGCACAAATTTCACAAAAGAAAATAATTTCTAACAATTATTCTAAAGCACCTGCTTTTGATGAGTATAAGGCGAGCTGAAACTCTTGCTGTAGCACCCTTCTGGAATATGGTTTGTTTGTTTTTTTTTAAAGGAGGTACCAGGGATTGAGCCCAGGACTTCATACATAGGAAGCAGGTGCTCAACCTCTGAGCCACATCCACTTCCCCAGAATGTGGCTTTTTGATTAAAAGTTAGTGTTTTAGTCTGCTAAATGGGAATTTATTAGTTTACAAGCTGACATTTTCGAGGCTGAGAAAAAGTCCAAATCAAGGAATCATCAGGAGATGCTTTCTCCCCAAGACTGGCTGCCAGCGATCCTGGGCTCCTCTGTCACATGGCAAGGCACATGGTGGCATCTGCTGGACTCTCCCTTTTCTTCCAGGTTCTGTTGCTTTCAGCCTCTTGCTTCCGTGGCTTTCTCTCTCCCTCTCCATCCCTCCCTCCCACTTAGGTGGTGAAGACCCACCCTGGGCCATGCCTTAACTGCCTCTCAACACCAACTGAGACTTGAATCCTGGTCTTCCAAAACTCAGACCAGTGTTTTCCTTGTGAAGAAAGCTAAAAGTTGCTTGTTTGTTACATTCAAGGATATGGCAGTGCCAACTGTATGTCCCGGAAAGAATAAGCAAGACAAAATGGTTTTAATATTAAAAGGTAGCCAGTTTCAACTGGAAATAAAATCTAAACCAGGGAAGGATTAATTGGTTTATAGGAAGAAAGTAGTGAAAACTGTCCTTGGGGCTAGAGGTAGGTGGTTATGTCTTCCCTCCTTGAATATCATTTATTAAAATCATGGCTAGACCAGGGATTGGCAAATTCTTTCTGTAAAGGGCCCAGATAGTAGATATTTTCAGTTTTGTAGGCTAAACAGTCGCTGTCACACCCCCTCAGTTCTGCTGTTGTACCAGAGAGCAGCCAGAGACGGCATGTAGACGGGTGAGCATGCCTGTGTCCCATTCAAAGTTTATTTACAAAGAACAGGTGGGGGCCGGATTTGGCCAGTGGTCTTTAGTTTGCTGAGCTCTGAGAGAGACGGCAGCCTTGGATTTGCTACTGTCTGACAGTATTCCTGTGCTTCGGGTCATAATACGGGCAGGGGGAATTCCGGCTCCATTTGTTAATGTGCAGGCCCACGCCACTCCAGGGAGAAGCATGCCTGTGTCTCTTTAGTTTGGATCAGAGGAATTATGTAAATGTGAATGACTACTTAGGTGCAGTTTATGGACCATCTGGGGAAGAAAATCATTCTTCAGTTCTCGAGCTCTTGTAGTATAGGTGTTTCCACTGAACCCAGTGAACAATTGAACTTGGAATCAGACTACATGAGAAGCCTAGAGCGAGGCTGTGCCTGTTAATAGAAAGTGCCACTCGGGTGGATTGCAGAAAAGCCGCCTCCTGCACGTGCTGCTCCGTTCCCTCGAGACCTGGCTCCAAATGGTGTTTCTAACTTTATTTACCGACTTCCCCTTCACTAAACTGAGACTTTCATCTTGTCACAAATGCTCAAACAGCAGAGGAGCCAAGAAAAGAGAAAGCTCCGTGGTGGCGCTGTCACTCTGGGTCTAGTCGCATGCTGCAGCAGAATATTCTAGCAGGGCCTGGAGAAGCCAGTTGGGAGTTGCGTTTGTGGCTCCAAGTGACTGATGCGGAGAAGGGTGAACCTACTGCGGTGGGCAGGATTTTCCTACTCATCCCCAGTGCCTCTTCTCCCTGGGTCATATGCTCTTCTCGCCTTTGGGTGGAGCTGTGACTACAATGCAGGGTCACTGCCCTGATTATCTTGCTTCAGCTGGAAAAGGGGGTCTTGCTCACGTGATTAAGGCTGCTCATCAGTTAACCTTAAGATGAGGAGTCCATCTGGGTGGGTCTAATGCAGCCACAGGGGTCCTTTAAATAGGGAGAGCTTTCTCTGGCTGCTAGCTGCAGAAGAGCTCCGAAGCATAGACGCACTCGAGCCGTTGCTGGGGTGGCCTGCCTGAGGGCTGGTGTCCCGTCTCTGTAGTACCATTAAGAAACGTGGTCTCTACACCTATGCACTAACCTCGCCAGGCCCCACGTCTCAACCTTTGGAAGTTTATACCTTCCGTGAAGGTCTTTGGCACTATTTTGGCAACTCTCCATGGACAAAGATAGTGAACAAACGTATTCTCTACACTTAGCATTTGAGTGATGGTAATTCTGAGTCACAGTGAAAGCTCTGTTACAAGACTTTCTCTTTTCCTGAAAGACGATAATAGCTGAGCTTTTATGACCATTAGTCTCCTAAACTCTCCTTTGCTCACTACAAACTGAGATGATCATCCAGAAACATCTTTTGAAGCAAAGAATAAAGAAGATGGTGGAAGCCTTCATCTTGCTTTTGTATCTCTAGCCAACTGGCAATAATAGTTACCAATTATTGAACGACTCGAATGACCCAGGCTCTTTACAAATGGTGACTCCTCCAGTTCCCACCCACAGACCTCGGTAAGGAAGACGGGTTCAAAACCCTTAATTACCTTGCCCAAGGTTGCACAGCCCGTAAGTGATAGAGCAGGATTTAAACCCAGATTGGCGTGACCTCGAGGCTCCTGCTCGTTCCACTTCTGCCCCTTGGTGTGTGTTTTCTCGAGTTCCTGTCTAAGGGTGTACCCCACATGGAGGCACCCCCAGATCTGGTGTAAGTGAAGCTAATTGAGTAGTGAGTCAAACACCAGTGGGGACGTGGACGTGTGGAAAATGTCACTGTCTGCCAGTTAGCTGCTGCCAGAACATTCTCGAGCACCCAGGCCCCTGGCCTGGCTTTTAGCCTGTGGTCAAATGAGCCTAAAGCAAATCACGTTAGTTTGCTAAATGACTGAGGTGCCTGTTGGCAAGTCTTGAAAACTAACCAGGATTAATTCTGAGCAGAGCTGTTATATTCTGAGCTTGAAATAACTTGAAAAAAGCATTCCTCTTTGTAACTATCCCAGTTTCCCTTTTAAGAATTTCTGCCTCCAGCCCTATAGTTAAGGCTTCTAACCACAACTTCTTTTTCTGGGCTTACTAGATAGATTCATTTAGACCATACATAGTTTTGTGCCAGATGCATTGCTGGGGGCCGTTGGGGATGAAGACTCAGCCCAGACGGTGAGCTCCCAGCAGGCCAGGGGACGTGCCCTCTGGGTGCCCACGTCCTGCCTGGAGTTGGGGAGAAGTGACGTTCTGCGGCCATGAAGGACTCCGGGCGTATCACTGGTGTTGCTATTTGAAGATTTCTGTTTGTTTCTTTTGTTTATGCTCATCTATTAATACCCTGCCTGCTCCAACAACAGTTCTGGGCAGAACAGAATAAAGGTCTGAGAGTCTTTGTCCCAGGCATTTGGAGCTTGGAAAATACTCCCATGACAGATAATCACGCACACTCTTCTAGCACAGCCAGCGCTTTGCCCAGAGCAGGGACCCATGGAATCACCCCTCTGACCCGCCTCGGCCACGGCAGAGGCACCCACCAGTGGTCACCAGAAAAACGGGAGGAACCCGGAGGTGGAGGGAGATGGACGGATGCCTGGACGCTGTGGGGGCGGGGGGCGGGGAAGTACGTAGGGGGGGATCTCTGGGGTGACTGGTGTGTAAGGAAACCCAGACAGCCAGGATCTTGTTCTATTTGCCATGATGGATTCTTAGAGTCAGGATGTGCCATTCCCTTTCCAAACCCCAGGGCAGCATTCTCTGCCTCCCTGTGGTGATAGAGACTTCTCAGCCTCCTAGCATTCACTGCTAAGGCATTTCTGAGCTCCTCAGCCGCATGGATTTGTCTGCCTTTTTGTAACCTTGTAGGAATCATGATTTATATGCCTTCTCTCTCCAGGGACCCAGGACGAAGTGCTAGCGGTGGGGCAAGGACTTTGACTTTGCCCCTCTGTGCACCCGTTGTAGACACACGAGCAAATGGCAACAGCATTTTACTGGCTATTCTCCCTCCCCCCATCCGAGGTGCTAAATCAATCAATACTTATTTAGTGACTTTGCATAGGTGACCTAGGCAGGGTCGGGGAAGGAGAGGAGAGGGAGAAGGCGGAATAGGAGTAGGAGAATGGAGGGAGAGTGGTGTCTATGAAAACGTGAAGCTTGCGTTTTAGTTAAGGCAGAGGCTTGGTGCCCTGGAGGTGCAGGTGGACGGGCACTGCTGACCTTGGTTTCCAAATTGCTTTGAGCCCGACCTTGCCAGCTCTACTTTAGGGCTCAAGATGGGCAGTTTGTAGCTTCTAAGCTGTGGAGGGAGCTGTTCAAGATCTGTTTGAGCGAGTTTTATTTTCTGATGACTTCAGTGCAAGCAGAAACCTCAGCAGGACAGATCAAGTACCATCCAAAGATCTGCAAAGAGAACAGATCAGAATTGGATCCCGTCTTTGCAGGGTCAGCAAACGTTTTCTGTAAAGGGCCAGATTGCTTTTCGGGCACAGGTATTTGATGCTGCTCTTCATGGGCATGAATGGCCGTGGCTGGGTTTCAATAAAACTTTATTCATAAAAACAGGCAGAGGCCATAATTTCCCACTGTCAGCATTTCCTGCCGTCTGCCCTGACTGGCCTGTTGGCCACTGAGTACCGTATGGGTGGGAATCAGAGCCAGAATATGACTCCAGGGAGCCATTCTGTTTAGCATGAGTCTGACAGGTAGGCGAGGGCCTGGAGATTTCTGCCCACAGAGCCCCCCACAGTGGTACAGTTGCTCTGGAAAATTCTCTTCCCATCAGCATCTCAAACAGAGCCTGCTTCAAACAGGGCTGGCCATCTAGAAGGTTCAGAGCAGTTTGGACTTCAGTTAAGAGTTGAATGGGTATTTAAGCCTTTATTGATTTGGAGGCGGGGGAAAGGAAATCTTGGAATAAAGAAACACAATTGTGCGGAGAGGAAACAATGGCGGTTGCACCTTTTGGCTTTAGAGCCCCTGATCACAGATGTTTCTTCCATTCTTTAAAGACTTTGTACAGCCCAGGTCTCATGGGCAGACTCCGTACCCTGGTGTTTCCAGCTTCTCACATTCTGGCCTCAGCCACCCCTCCCAGCTTCATTCCCGGTAAGGCCTGGTGACATACGTCTTCCCCCTGTTTCCCAAATTGCAAAGACGTGGGGCAGGTCCCACCCAGGCCCTCCAGCTTCTGTGCATTTCTCTACCTCTCCTCAACTAGGGGGCTTTCTTAGAAATAACTTTGTTCTGCACATGTGGGTTTCATTTCCTAGCCAAAGTCCCACTATAGGAAGTGGGTGACCCTATTTAGTCACTGCCTTGAAAAAATAACAGTCGCCCTGCAAGCATGGGGCTGTGCCAGAAGATGGATTGGCTGAAATAGAGCATTCATTATCTCTCTTTCCCATTTAATTGAAGTGACATTATCCATATCTCTTTTATCACTTCTCCTTAAGTTCCCTCTCTTTCCCAGCATTCCTGAATTATACGGAAATCATTTCAAGTCAAATTTCCAGCTACTACTACTTGACTCATTGTTCTGCAGGGATAGAATCTGTCACTTTTAATTTGTTTCCCTTTTTCCATCCAGTTTGGGCAAAACATTTTGTGAAAAGATGCATTTTCCACTCAAAGCAGCTCTTCTTTTAATGCTAAAGGCATTTAAATGCCTTTATTTTGAACTGTACCATCTAATTATGTAACTTAAAGTAAGTTTAGGAAGGGGAGAAAATTAAATAAAAACCCAGCTCCACAGTTTGAGAAATGGGGCTTGGTATTCCACTGGGAGTTCCTGCAGTGCCTTGCTGGATAGTTTTCCTTCCAAAGTAACGAGGCACCTCATCTTCTTTTTATTGGCAGCAAACACCAGGTAGCAGAGACGCTAGAAATGCCTGAGGCTGCATCATCATAAAGTCGTTTTGTGACTGTAGTTGTGCCAGGAGGTTGTAATAGTTAAATTGGTTCCTGATTGCCTCCCACTTGCTGAGTGCCCCTCTACTCAATTAGCACATAATTATTTAGGCCCCGGCTGCACATTACTTTCTGATAGGCAGCTTTTCACAGTGGTCTAGTTGGGGCTCATGTAACCCCCAGCTCTGTTTGTGCAAGGACAGAGCGGGGCACGAGGGGAGTGGGCCCAGGAGCCAGGCCGGCAGCGCTGCCCCTAGAAACTGCAGGTTACCAGAGGCTTGGGACCGGCAGGTGCCTCTTGGCAGGGAGAGCCTCCCCCCAGGCCACTCCCGGTTTGTCCCTTCAAGATGGCGTTAGCATAGGTGTCATAGGCTCTGTCTTCCCCTTTTACCAGTTACTTAAATTTTTGTAAACTGCCTGTGGAGTCCAAGTTGTTAAAATGACTTCATAATATGTGGCAATACCTCATTCTTACCTTTAGTATGAAAGGTAAAAAAACACCTGTACATTCAAAGTTCAAGGGGCCTTCAACGTCCTATGGTTTAGTGCTTTCATTTTTTTGGATGAAAACATGAGGACCTCAGAAGCTTGAGCAGATCTCCCCAGGTCGTGTAGCTAAACGTTTACGTTGAATGTAAAGCCATACATAGAGAGATGGATAGACAGACAGACAATTGGTTTAAAACTGTAATTGGGCGTGTGTGTGTGTGTGTGTGTGTGTAGACTGCAATTAAACTTGTATTCGACACCATCAGCCATTATAGTACAACATATATTTCTAGTGACAGTGAACTGTGGTTAAATGTCAGAGAGGTCAGCCTGGAGAGAAGAGAATGAAGCCAGGAAAACTTCTTGGTTATTTTTCTTATTATATGGATTTGGGCCAAATTTCCCTTTGGCCCAAATTACTTACAAGAGGTAACGTTGTGAAAGGATTGATTGAAAATGAGGATTCTGACTTCCTGGAGATGGGAATAGGTTACCAAGAAGAGTGAGATAAATTTCTTTCCGTGGGATGATTAAAAATAAAGTTTGCAGTCATTTGCCTTGAGTAATGCAAAAGTCTTAGAGATAGGACTTCTAGACCTCTTGGCTTTTTGCATCTCTTTAGAGTGTTATAATGTGCCTTGTGGTTTTCTGTGCTCGTTTTCTTGTTCGGCTTTATGTCCTAAAAATTTAGGTTATAAACATATCCTTTCATAGATTAAAGACTATGGAAAAGAACTCCATGAAATACAGGCTTCCTCCTTTTTTAAAAAAATCATTTTGACCATTTGGGACCGTATCCATGAAAGCATTTAATTCTCACCCCTTTATTTATTTATTTTTTTTAAAGAATATTGTCATTTTTTTTTTTTTTTAAG
>JAQZBX010111323.1:0-10279 GCA_029593785.1 Cabassous unicinctus
TATTTTGATAATCAGAATATATGTTAGTAGATGATATGCTCCCAAGGGAAGGGACCACACCTTGTTCATTCTTGTGATCCACAGCATTTTTGAGAAGACTCATTTAAAAATAAAAACAGTGATGTAAGCAGGATAATATTTGTCCTCTAAGTATCCATTAGCTGATAAAACCAATACACTTGCAAGGAAGATTTTCCGGCCCCTTACAAAAGCAGCTGAGAGGCACTGCTTGGGAACCGCATTTCCTTAGCACTTAGCACATAACCCCACTGACCATAGTAGGTGCTCAATAAATGTTTGCTGAATGTTCAAAGACAAAAAGAATTATATAAATATGATATGACCTATGTACAGAAAACCCTGAAAAATCCACAATAAAGCTCTTAGAGCTAACAAATGAATTCAGGAAAGTGGTAGGGTACAAGATCAACACTCAAAAATCAGGAGTGTTTCTATACACAAGCAATGAAGAATCAGAACAAGAAATCAAGGAAAAAATTCCATTCGCAATAGCAACTAAAAGAATCAAATATCTAGGAATAAAACTAACCAAGGATGTAAAGGACTTGTACACAGAAAACTACAAAACATTGCTCAAAGAAACTAAAGAAGACCTAAATAAATGGAAGGATAGTCTGTGTCGATGGATTAAAAGACTAACTATCATTAAGATGTCAATATCACCCAAAGCAATTTAAAGATTCAATGCAATTCCAATCAAGATTCCAAGATCCTTCTTTGCAGAAATGGAAAAGTCAATCATCAAATTTATATGGAAAGGTGAGATGCCCCAAATAGCTAAAGCTATCTTGAAAAAGAAGAATGTATTTGGAGGACTCATACTTCCCAATCTTAAAGCTTATTACAAAGCCACAGTAATCAAAACAGCATGGTATTGGCTCAAGGACAGACATATAGACTAATGGAATAAACTGAAAGCTCAGAAATCAACTCTTATATACATGATCATCTGATTTTTGACAAGGTAGCAAAGATCACTCAACTGGGAAAGAATAGTCTCTTCACCAAATGGTGCTGGGAAATTGAATCTACATTTGCCAAAAAAAAAAAAAAAGCATCCCTACCTCATACCATATACAAAAATATACTCAAAATGTATCAAAGACCTAAATATAAGAGCGAGAACTACAAAACTCCTAGAAGAAAATGTCGGGAAGCATCTTCAGGATCCTGTGTTAGGCAATCATTTCTTAGACTTTACACTCAAAGCACAAACAATAAAAGAAAAAGTAGATAAATGGGACCTCATCAAAATCACAAACTTTTGTTTCTCAAAGGACTTTATCATGAAAGTAAAGACAACCTACACAATGAGAGAAAATATTTGGAAACCACATATCTGATAAAAGCTCAGTATCCAGTATATATAAAGAAATCCTTCAACTTAACAACAAAAAGACAAACAACCAGATTTAAAAATGGGCAAATGACTTGAACAAACATCTCTCCAAAGAAGATACACAAATGGAAAAGATTTTCAATATCATTAGCCATCAGGCAAATGCAGATCGAAACCACAATGAGATACCATTTCACACCCATGAGAATGGCTACTATTAAAAATAAAACAAAAAACAGAAAATAGCAAGTGTTAGAGAGGATGCAGAGAATTAACACTTATTCATTGCTGATAAGAAAGTAAAATGGTAAAGCCACTGTGGAAGAGTTTGGTTGTTCTTCAGAAAGCTAAGTATAGAACTAACACATGACCCAGCAATCCCACTACTAGGTATATGCCCAAAAGAATTGAAAGCAGGGGTTGAACAGATACCTACACACCACTTTCATAGCAGCATTATTCACAATTGCCAAAAGATGGTAGCAACCCAAGTGTCCATCAACCAATGAATGGATAAATAAAATGTGGTATATCCATACAATGGAATATTATTCAGCTGTAAAAAGGAATGAAGTCCTGATATATGTGACAACATGGATGACCCCTGAAGACATCATGTTAAGTGAACTAAGCTAGACACAAAAGGACAAATATTGTATGATCTCACTGATCTGAAACAATTAGAATAAGCAAACTCATAGAGTCAGAATCTAGAATAGATGTTACCAGAGGATAGGGTTGGGATAGGGGATGGGAAGTTAAGGTTTAAAATGTACAGGGTTCCTATTTGGAATGATGGAAATGTTTTGGTAATGGATGGTGGTGATGGTAGCACAACATTGTGAACACAAACAGTACTGACATACATATCTGAAAATAATTAAAAGGAGAAATGTTAGATTGTATATATGGTACAATAAAATATTTTTTAAAAATCCATGGAACTACTGTACATACAGTGAACCCAAAGTTAAACCATGGACTTTAATTAATAGTACAATTATAAAACTGTGCTATCATCAATTGTAACAAATGTTTCACAACAATGCAAGGTGTTGGTGGTGGGGTGGTGTATGGGAATCTTGTATTTTGTGCATGATTGTTCTGTAAATTCAGAACTTCTCTAATAAAGTGAAAAATTGCCTTAGTTTTTTTAAAAGTATTTTTTTCCCTATGGTGAAGAACAGCAATATAAAAAAGTACACAGAACATAAATGCATCATTCAATGAATGATCACAGAGCAAACACCTGTTCCCCACCACCTATATCAAGAAATAGACCATCACTAGCACCTGAGAAGCTCATCTTGTATCTCTTCCAATCATTATTCCCTTGCTTCCTCTCAAAGAATTTCTAGTAAACTAGAATTTACAAATAAAAAAATCAACATGCTAATTCATTCATTTGTCCACTTATTATTAGCTCTTGAATGCCTACTTTTTTATTGTGGACTTTAAAAAAAAATCTTCCTTTCTTAAGAGAAAATTTGGAATAAAGAAATTATGTAAGTTGCCATGTTATCTAATCAACACGAAGGATCTTGCATAGAGATGTTAACGATAATGTAATAGTCTCTCTGAATCTAAAGATATCTCATTTGTATAGATGTTTTATAGTAAAAGGCTTTACTTCTACATGATAGAAACATTGAAATTAAAATAACTAATTGCAATCAGCTGATTAAGTTAAAGCACAGCCCCAAAAAGACAATTGAAATATTCTATTCAAGTAGCAGGCTTTCTCTTTTGTGATATCCTTCTATTCAAGCAAATAAAGATCTTGCCAAAATTTATTAAAACTTTTACATGTTCAGCAATGTAATCTTCAGCCTGCAAACTTAAAAGAGTTAGAGTCATGAAATATGTCTTTGTAGGAAATTGTATTAGCTTATGAAATGTGTAACTAATATTTTTCTTATAAGGTATAAGTGGTGACACCAATATATTTCCTTTTTTATCTTTGTTTTCCAAAAAGTTATAAAAGCCAAAACAAAAGAACAGCTTTTGTTTTTTTGAGATGGATGCAATGATTGGTTATGTTATTTTTGCAAAAGATTAATGAAACAACTCATATAGTAATTATAGTGCATTTAAATATTTTTACAAACCTTTACATAACATGAAGCTTTTTTCACAACTCTAGAATTCCAGTAACTGGATTTCAGACACTGTATTAAAACACTGGGCTCCTCAGGCTAACAAATAAAAGACAAATTTAAAAGATTAAATATTTAAATCAAATACAATTTGATGGTATCACAGAAGAAGGAAACCATGAAGGAATAGTATTTACCTACTGATAGTGAGATGGATGACCGGATAGAGGGCACTCAGGGCAGTGTGTGCAGCATACACAATGACATGGAATTACAGCAACATAATTTGTTGAAGAACTGCTAGTAGTTACATGTGTCTGGACATAGGAAATAAAGTAAGGAAGAGTGGAAGAGGTAGCTGAAGAAACATGCAGGTTAGAGAAACACCCAGCAAGGATGTTGTTGAGAATTTGAGATAGTCTCAGGTAGAGAGATTAGTAAATGGGCCTGTGCAGTAATATAAGGCAAGGTTCTGTGCTAAGGCAGTTATAGGGGAAGATGAAAAAAGAGGGAGAGTTATTTAAGAAATGGAATCCACAGAAGTTAGTGAATGTGAATTGTAAAGGAGAGAAGCTTAGAATGTTTCCTCGATTAATGGTTTGGATGACTGGTTTTCATGAATAGGGTCAATCACAGAAAGGAAACACAGGGGTGAAGATAATGACTTTGGTCTGGTAAATTGGGCAAACTTGGAAAACCTGTAGAAATGTGGCAATAGGTGCCTTGATGGCTATACAAGGAAGAAAATCAGGAATGAGGTCTGGGTGGGAGTTAATGAGTAAAGTTCATCAGCAAAACTTCTTAAAAGTTGAGGTCACCCATGGGGAAAGCAAGGAGAAGTGAGAGAAGGAGGAAACACTAGGAAGAATAAATATTTACAGGATAGAGTAAACCAAAATTTAACTTCTGGTTTAAGATGGTCCAGTTACCATCTCAAACATCCTATTACAATAATATTGAAAGTTCACAAGAAGATGAAAAATTACTGAAACAAAACTTAGCAAACCATCATTTGTTAAAATCTGTGAGGAATTTTTCACTAAATACAGATCATATGGAAACAATTTCCAAAAAATTTGGCAACCTACATATCGTGATCTCTGAAACAAATCTGTGGGCCCAGATAAGAACAGGCTGAAATTTTAATAGATGTAAGGAAATAAAATTTAAAGTAAGAAAAACATCAGGAAAAAATTTAAAGTTCCATTAGGTATATGCTACGATTCAGCAATTTCATTATTGAATATTTACTCAATAGGAATGAGCACTTATATTCACCAAGAGGTTACATACAAGAATGTTCATAGCTTTATTCAAAATAACCAAGAAGCAGAAACAACCAAAGTGTCCACTAAGAGTAGAACATAAATGTATTGTGGTTTATTCATATAATAGAATGCTACACAGCAATGAAAATGAATGAATTAAAACTACACCTACCTACTTGGAAGACTCCTACAGGTACAATACTGAACGATGAAGCAAGGCACACAGAGAGTATGTATTATTTGATTCCATGAAGTTCAAGAACAGGCAAAGCAAATCTAAGGTGATAGTGGTCAAAAGAGTCATGTCCTTGATGGGTGGGGGAGTGGTAAGGGGGTGCGCTGACTAAGAAAGGCATTGGGGAGCCTTCTGCATGCTGGAAATTTTCGTATTTTGGTATGTGTGATAATTGCATGGATGTATGTAAAAAATCTGTATGTCCTCTACTGTGTGTAATCTCAAAAAATAAGTAAATAAAAAGGGAAAGAGTACATTATGTAAAGAGCAGAATCCACACTGAAAAGTATTTAATCAATCACACAGACGGTAAGCTTGAGAAGCTCTCCAGTAACATGGAGGAAAAGCACTGTGGTGGCTTGGAGATATGTACCTCAGAAAAACATGTTCTTATTCTTAATCTATTCCTATGGGTCTGAATCCATTGTAAATAGGACATTTTGATAAGGCTACTTTTTAATTGATTCAACTGAATCAAGATGGATCTTAATCCTATTTCTCAAGGCCTTATACAAGACCATAGAGAGAGAAGAAACAGGGAACTGAAAGTCAAGAAAACTCAGAGGAGAAAGAAGATACTGCCATGTGCCAGTCAGCCAGAAAATACTGATTCCAGGAAGAAGCAAGCCTTCTAACCTCTGAAACCATGGGCCAATAAATTCCAGTTGTTAAACCAACTCATTGTATGGTATTTGTTTTAGCAACTGGGAAATGAATAAATGATGAAGACACAGTAAAAAAAAAAATTCTTGAGGAAACCAAAAATAGTGGAGAAGTAAAAATTAAGGATATGAGAGATGATTTGAAAAAATACACAATCTTACAGATCAAAAGGCCAGGCAGTTTTCCACGAAAAATTAATGATAAAGAACTCTACTTTCGCATATCCTTGTAAAATGTTTGCATTTCAAGAATAAGGAAAAGTATACTAAAAGAAATGACTAAAGGAAAAAAGAAAAGTACAAATGAATAAAACTCATACAGGCATTAGGCTTCTACTTTACAATACAAAACTTCAAAAAAATTTTCTACTAAAATAAAATATATGTAAAGATTATGCAAATTTATACTTTTAAATGCAAGGTCTCTGGAAATATAACAAACATAATCTTCTTCAAAAATACTTGAGGATTTAATCCAACAACTGAAGAGATAACTTAACAAAAAAAGAAACGAATTTATTATGGTAAGCTAAACTTCCGTAACAAATAGATTTAAAAATATAAAATGGCTCCCAAAAAATCCACAAATATTTAGAATTTAAATAGCACATCTAACCAGCCCGTGAGTCAAAGTGAAAGTCATAAGTGATACTAGAAAATGTTTTGAATTGAATGAAAATATAAATGCAACACAACAAATGTATGGGATGCCTTGAAAGCAGTACTTAAGAGGGATGCCTATCCTCTAAAGAAACGAGAAAAAGAAGAGTAAATTAAACAAAACAAACAGAAGAAAAGAAATAATAAAGAGCAGAAATTGATAAAATAGAAATAGAATAAAACATAAAAATCAATGAAACCAAAAGCAGTTCTTTGAAGAAATAAAAAAAAATTGACAAAGTTCTAGCCAGACTGACCAGGAAAAAAACAAAGAGAAGATATAAATCATCAATGTCAGGAATGAAATTGGAGACATTTTACAGAACCTATAGATATTAACTGAATAATAAGTAAACATCTTTATTTTCATAATTTCCATAATGTAAATGAAAGGACACATTTCTTAAGAGAAACAAACTATCAAAGTTCACTCAAGAAAAAATAGATAATCTGATTGTTCCTATAAATTTCTTTAATAGAAATTGAATTCATAATTTAAAATCTTCCAAGAAAGAAAGCTTCAGCCTTAAAACGCTTCACTGGTGAAAAATAATGTCAATTCTACACAAACTCATCCAGAAAATAGAAAAGAAGAGAAGGGAACACTTTCTAACTCATTTTATGCGAATAACATTGCCCTGATACCCAAACTAGATGAAGACCTTACACAAGAAGAAAACCATTGAACAATATCCCTCATGAAATTCTCTCAGAATATTAGCAAAGAAAATCCAGCAACATATCAAAAGGATAATACATTATGACTAAATAGGGTCTATCCTGGCAATGTAAGGAGAGTTTGATATTTGAAAATAAAACAATGTAATTCACCATATCAACAATGAAGAAAAACTGTAAGATCATTTCAATAGATGCTGATAAAGCATTTGGTAAAAATGAACAGTCATTCATGATAAAAATTAACATTCTAATCTAGGAATAGAATAGAACATACTCAGCTTGTACCTATAAGAACCTATAGTTAATATCATACTTAGTGGTGACAGACTGAATGCCTTCCCATAAAATCATAGGAACAAGCCAAGGATGTCCACTCCTACCCCTCCTATTCAACAATATACCAGTTGTGCTAGCCATTGCAATAAGGCAAGAAAAAAGACACATAGATTGGAAAGGAAGAAATTAAACTATTTGCAGATGACATTATTGTCCATGTAAAAAAAATCCCAAAGAATCTATAAAAATCTACCAGAAATAATAAATGAGTTTAGCAAGGTCATGGGGTACAAAGTTAACATCAAATATCAATAGCATTTTTATATTTTAGAAACAAACATTGGACATTGAAGTTTTGTAAAAAGTACCAATTCTAATAGGGCCAAAACCATGAAATACTTAAGTATAAATCTAACAAAATGTGTGCAAGTTCTGTATGCTGAAAATATAACACTAATTAAAAAAATCAAAGAAAAACTAAATATATGGAGAGCATAAAATCTATATATCTGTATCAGTAAGGAGAAAAGTATCTCTCTCGGAAAAGCAGATTTTACGTGATTGTGGGATCTATGGCTAAGCAAGTCCAAATTCCATAGGAATGGCAGTCAAGATGGAAAGAATCACAGATGGTAGAGACCAGTGGGTACAGACCAAAGCTACTGTCCACAGGCAGTGAGTAAAGGAAGATCATGAGCAGGATGGAACTCCATGGGCACAGGTGGAAGCTGCTATCCGCAGTCAGAATTTCTTCATTAATTGAAAGACTCACTATTGATAACAGTCAATTCTCCTTGGATTGACCTATAGATTCAAGAGAATCCCAATCAAAATCTCAGCAAAAAATTTCGTGGAAATTGACAAGTTGATTCTAAAATGTATATGGAAATCAAAGGAACTACAATAGACAAAGCTAAAGAACTTACACTGACTGATTTCAAGACTTACTATAAATATATAGTAATAAATACTGGATGGCATTGGTGAAAGGATAAGCATACATTCTCTCAACTGGTGAATGAACAAACTGCGGTACATCTATCCATATACTACTGGTGAAAAAAAAAAAAGAGGAAAAATCTGATACATGCAATAACATGATTGAATGTTAAATGCATTATCCCGAGATTCAGAAAGTTACATGCTGTATGATTCTACTCATAAGACAGTCTCAAAAAGACAAAACTATAGGAACAGAAAATAGGAAAGTGGTTCTCAGGGCCTCAGGTTGGAGGAATTGTCTGCAAAGGGGCACAAGGGAATATTTTGGAATGATGGATCTGTTCTCTATCTTAATTATGGTGGTGGTTATATCACTGTGTTGAGCTTTCAAAACTCATATAAGTATACACTAAAAAGAGTGACTTTTATTATGGGTAAATTATACCTCAATAAACCTGACCTCCCAAAATGTTATGAATGACAGCAAGATACAAAATCAATGCTTAAAAAAGATGAAAGGAAGAATGAATTGGTTTAGAAGTAAATGGGCAAAGCCAGAGAACAGATATGAGCTAAATAATTGGAAATGCTGAAAGTGAAGAAAAATAGGAAAAGCTAGTTTGTGGTGAGAAGACATTGAAGAGAAAAAGACCTGGGACTTTCAGTGTTCCACAGGTGCTATATGAATTGAATGCTGTTTGTTGCCATAGTAGCAAAAACCTTAAAGGCAGTCTTAGGCAGAATTCCTTAGAAATATGGTGCTCTCTACACTGTCAGAAAAATGTTTCTTAGTCTTTGGCATACATAAAGAAGGATACTGGTAAACAGTGTAATTAAAATAATTACAATATAGAAATAACATAAAGTATTAAAGAAAACTTAGAGACATTATCTAAACCCAATCAAATCTAAAATAAATTATTTTACAATACAAATAATACATGATTCTTGAAGAAAAATGATCATACATAGATAAACAAAAGGAGAAAATGAATAAAACCCCACTTTCAAATTTAAAAATTCTAACTAAAAACTAATAATCAGGGAAATGCAAATTAAAATGACAATAAGATACTGTTTTAAGTCTGTCAAGCAGACAATAAGGAAGTTATAACAACAATCAGTGATGGGAAGCATTTGGATCACAGGAAACTCACAATCACTTCTGACAGTGAAAAGGAGTACAACCACTTTGTAGAGCAATTTAGCAGCATCTGGTAAAGCTGAATATATGTATACTCCCAAGACCTAACAATCTCACTCACAGATAAATACCCAAGAGAAACTCTTGCATATAGGTTTAAGAATGCTCATTAACAACCTTGTTGGTAAGAGCAAAATATCTGAAACAACCTAAATATCCCCTATCAGAATAAACTGTCATTGTCATATAATGAATGCTATAGCATATAGCAGTTAAAACGATGAATTTGAACACGAATCTGTTTTTGATAAATTTCAAAAACAGGGAGCAGAGTAGTGAAAAAAGCAAATTCAGAATAATACAAATAGTACGTATGACACCATTTTCTGAAGTTTAGACGCTATGTATACGCATACACATTTAGAAAAATGAGAAAGGGAGGGAGGGAAGGAAAGAAGGAAAGACCTGGTAAATATGGCAAAGCTGTATGGTAGCTACCAGAGTGTTAAATATATTGCTCTGTATCTTTTTCTTTATACTTAAAGAATTATTTTATACCAAAAAGGAACACTTGAGTCATTGTTAACAGTAAGAAAACACATAAAAGTGTTGTTGTTGTTTTTTAAAAGTAGGCTCCCATGCAGAGAAAATCAGTCTTAGCATTTTGCTCTATATACCTGACTGTACCATATATCATTGGCCTGCATGTCACATACAGGATTTTGGGGGTATCTTTTTTGAAGAGGCCAAACTTTTTCAGAAATGTTCTTCTGATTCGTGAGATGAATGATACTGGGGTCTGTTCTTTCACTGAGTCTTTGGGGCTTCCTTTCCTTGATTCTACACTATTTTCTCATTGTTCCACAATCCTGTTTGCAAATAAGAGTGCGTGCTTGTTCTTCGTTCCACTCCGTCCGCTTGGGGGCTATCTAAATCCATCTTCGTCTCATATCTA